>JAVHNF010029864.1:0-10513 GCA_034783455.1 Micropsitta finschii | reverse complement strand
AAGGCAGAGTAGAGGGGGAGGAGAACCTCTCTTGACCTACTAACCACACCTTTTCTAATGCACCCTAGGATGCCATTAGCCTTCTTGGCCACAAAGGCACATTGCTGGCTCATGAACAGCTTTCAAAATGTTTGTATCACAGAAGCTAGATATTTGTATGTTTTTTGCCCTATTGGAAATGTCTCAATTTTTGTAGCTTTAGTTTTGGATGGCCAATTACAGTTAAGTAGTTCAGTCCAAGAATATGAGTGTGCTTTTTATCAATGTGATTGGACTGTTCTATTAATGGTTCACTTAAAACAAAGATATATATTTGCTGTGGCGTTTGCTAGCCAACCATAGCTATCTGGAGTATGTCAAGTATTTCTAGGTTTTCACTCACAAGGATAAGAACATCTGCAGCTGGCTGTCCTTTCTAATGTCTCTTACTTCTGTCTGAAGTACTTCTCTTAGAATTCTCAGAAGATTTGGGAATGGCTTTTTAAACTTCAAGTTACTGATTAGTTGTTGCTTGACACGTGGCAGGCTGTTCTGACTGATACCATGCAAAAAGACCTTCTTGCGGAGCCTACTAAAACGTGAGTGAAGAGGCTCCTGATGCTTTGACTAAACTGCCAGCTCAGGGATCCATCCAGCTCACAGATAGCAGAAAACAATTTATTTCAAACTTCTTGCAAAAGAACATGCTTATCATTACAAACATGGCCAAGTTAGAAAGGGCTGAGCGGACTTTCTCCCTGTACAATGCCATAGATTGTGGATGTAGCTCTGAGGAACCTGGATGACGTTTGCCAGAGGTCCCTTAAGGGAGCAAGGCTGGATTCTGCCCTTGGTGGGAGACACGTGCCTGCTGCTGGCTATCAGAGCATTGATGGTACCAGGCAGGGGATAATAGCCTACACAGCAGTGCTGAGTGTTGTGGAGCTGGTCTAATGTTTCTGCCTTGTCTTCAGATAGGATCTGAGTATTTCCAGTTCCTGTGGCTTTTTGGCACTAACGGCTTGTAGTAATGCAAAAGATGGCTATGTCAGGCTAGGTTTCCTCATGCCCTGAGGTTCTACAGTGAATGTTATCATTAACAGAAATCAAGTTAAACATCAACACCAAAGAGAAGAGAATCAGGGTACAAGAAGAAGGCTCATGTGTTTGTTTCTTTAAGGCATATGCACGTTCTGCAGAGAATTTTCATACATTTATTAGGGGTTTAGTTTGTTCTTCTGATCATTAGTTCCTCTAAAAAGTTGCTTATTTTTATAATACTAAAAAAAAAGATGTTAAAAAAAAAAAAAAGGTGCCAGACTGCTCATGATAGTTGATTTGCATTTTGCTGTTTCTCTAGATGACCTAAACTCTGTCAAAGCTACTGCAGGACTCCCCTCCATATCCCAGTTGACATGGTGAACTATAATTTTTATTGTATCCTCACTGGATCCACTTAAATCTGTTTAGACCTGGCATGTATGAATTGAGCTTAAAAATTAATTCTAAAACAGTAAACTCATTCAGGAGTATTTACAAAGGAGTTTGGACAGGCTTAACTGAACAGATCATAAGGAATTATTAGTTATACAAGTCGAGAGGTGTGGATTGTGCCATGGCTTAGACTGTAATGTAAGACCAAATTCCTTTCCTGTGAGCTTTACTGTATGGTTATTGCCAAGTCACAAGAGTCCATAAAGGCATGGGCAAAGCAGTATACTACAGTAAAATCCATAGAAAATACCTGGATAGAAAAACATCTTTCTTGACAAAATTGAACATTCTCTCCCATTCAGCACATGAGAGTTCACCTCTTGCAAGCATTTACATCTAATATTCCACATCTCTAAGCTAGGTCTTAAAATAATTGCTCTTATATAACTTAAAGTGAGATGACTAAGATGATTTATTTTGGTTATTTTACTACTTGAAGAATTGATTAATTGTGATACAGAGCAAGTGGGTATCAAGCTAAGTAAACTGGCTTGTAATACGTTTTTCTCTTTTGTCTTAGAGGGAAAAACGTATTTTGTTTCCGTCTAGCTTCTGGCTTTTATCACTGAAAACCCAAGAACATAAACCACATCATAACAGTGCCTAGGAATGTTATCCATTGCTTCAGTAGCTGCTTATTCAGCTAGTGAACACACTGATACTGCAGTGAGGCACTTGTGAATGTTGGCCTGACAAGTGCCAGCTTGAGTCAGTACTGCAGGACAGAGGATGCCAGCAGTTTAGTATCTCTCTTCTTATTTGTCTTACTTTTTAATACATGCAGAAACAAGAACAGGAAGCACTTTACAGTGCTTCATAGACAAACTGCCACTTGAAGTTTTCTTTCTAGGTTTTCCAAGTAATGACACAAAGGTTAATTGTTTTTCTCTCGCTTTCAGACTGTATTTTAACGTATTATCAGCCACCTTATTTGCCTTTCATCACCTGAGAAACTTCGAATGAAACTGTAAATGAAGCATAAACACTTTGACATCACACATGTATTTAACAGCACAGAGCTTGCTAGGAAGAAACCATCCAAAATTTTCTGAGAGCTGCAAAGAAACATTCTTTCTGTATGTGTGCGCACCTTAATCTACTCTTAACTTTTTTCTTCTAATACCCCAGAGCATAAGTGAACATTAAAAAAAACTCTGTGCAGAATACATAATATCAGCCTATAAAAATGAAATCCCAAAGCAGAGTAAGACCATGTACAATTATGAGCAGTGTTTTAACAGGAATGACATTTGCAGAGGTCTTGCTACCATTCAGACACTACAGACCATTGCACCTCTGCTGTAAAACTACTGAGAATTCCTAGTCCATGTATTAGTTCAGAGGACTTCTTTTGGCTCTCTAAAGCCTGCCGAAAACCAGCACTGCTAAAAGTTGCTGCTCAGCTTAATGGATCATGTAAACATTCAAGGTGGTATCCCAGTGCATTCAGGGCAGCTCATGCTTTGTTTCTATGGCCATCAAGCAAGTGCCATGCTGGCTTCTAGTTTCAGATACTTGTAAGGCCTTTGCCAAGTCAGTGAAACTCAGCTGAGTAAGTTCTCATCCTTTGAGAAGGGCTCTAGCCTTTTAAAGCTCTTCCCAACTAGGTAAAGTATGTGGACTTGAAACTGCCTGAGCAGTCTGCTCTTTGTTAGGTCCATGCTTACGCACACTGGCCAGCCAGCCTGCTGGAATAAATAAGTTTGCATGGCTCCCATGCTCAGTTTTTTCAGAGTAACTTGAAAAGTATTTAAACTCTTCATTATCATTTATAAAACTGTTTATTCTCCACAGCAGCTACGCTGGGCACATTTTCTGCTTATTTTGGGTACAGTGTTGCCTCTCTGGAGGAATGCCGATTTCAAGGTCTTGATCACCTTCAGTTTGATTTAAGGGATAAAATTAGTCTCTGACTAATTTTGAAACAAACTGAAAGGCAGTAAAATGTTTTGTCTGTGAGGACTTGTTTCGCAGATAAAATTAACAATCTCAGCCAAATTCACTGCTTAGGCAGAGTGCATTAACTATTCTCCTTCAGACAGAGGCCTTTGACAAAATGGTGCTTTGTCTGTCCACTTTTTTTTTCCCTTCCTTCTGAATCCAAAGTATTCTTTTTCGGGATTCTGCTCTGTTCTTGGCTCAGTGTGTGTCTCCACCCCCATCTTCTCTCTCTCTTTTTAGTCTTGTTGGAAGTGGTGTATGAATTCTCAGACTTCTCACTCTGCTTCTAACTTGCTGTTGTTTCAGTTGAAGGTTCTTTCCCACAATATTCTGATTTACAAACCCACTTTCCTTTTTGTCTTCCTCATGACTGCACCTTTCAGGTCTAGAATTTCAATTGCCAGAACTACCATTTACAAACCATGCCATAAATGTGCTTCATAAATTGTGCTTCTGTGATGCCCTGTGGTACTGAGACAACAGATGTGGATGCCCCATCCCTGGCAGTATTCAAGGCCAGGTTGGATGGGGCTTTGAGCAACCTGGTGTAGTAGAAGGTGTCCCTGCCCATGGCAATGGGGTTGAACTGGATGTTCTTTCTAACCCAAACAATTCTGTGATTCTGTGAGTTCTGTCCTAGCACATTACCATTCTGGTCCTGTTTGATGCTCTCCCATGCTTTGCTGCTGCAGGAGGAAGTACTTCTGATACCTGTTACAGTGGAAGATGTAGTCCTGGTGAAGCCATGTTTGAAAACAGACCCAGAACCTCTGTTGCTGCTTTTACTAATCTGCACTGAGCACAGACAATTGGAAAGGAGATCTAAAGGAACAACTGGAGATCTCCTTTGTACAGGAGAGATACTACGCTGTAGAAAGCTCTGGTGTTTCTTACTGCCACAGTGATCTACTAGAAGTGGTATAATGACTCCTGGCAGGTCATGGGCATGTCATTTGTGTCTCCATGACTTGACGGTAGACTGGGGAGAATGGTCCTTACCAGCAGAGCAAAGTGCAATAACAGCAGTCAAGCTGACCAGGTACTAAGGCAAGTACTTTTAGGAGATGCTTAAGTTGCTTAATTAAGGCTTGTTCTTTTAACATAAATGTGCTACACCTAAGTGCTGAGATGTGCTTTGAGGTTTTGTGTACATGTTTTATATATAGATATACACACATAAAACCATGTATAATTTAAGCATGAGAATTATTTTGGTAGAGCTATACAGGCTCCTGTGCATTGCTTATGTAATCATGTTAATAGTCTCCTATCTTAATTAACATAAAGTTATTTGAGAGATGTGAATGATTAAAATTATTTCAGAAGGGCTTGTTGTCTGAAGGAAAATTGTAAGTTTTTAAAATAGTGGTGTATGGAATGAGAAAATGGAAGGTTTAGCCTGGGATGAGTCTTTTCATTCATAGGGCTCTTTGGAGCAGAGGTATCATCAGCTTTGAATTTCTATATGGTAGGTTAGGAAGTAAGTCATAGCCAAGGTGAAGGATGAAAAGAAGGACTTGCATAATATAATAGAAATTATTTTCAAATGAGAAGAGTTCAGTGACTGCTAGCAAATGAGCATGAATCTGACTGGAAAGGAGACAACTTGAGAAAACTGAAGCTGAATTTTGGCACGCATAACAGAATAAATTCCACTAATTAAAATGTATTTGAGCTAATTAGTGGGTTCAGAGTTGAATTAGGAACACTTCTCACAGCTTGAGGAGGAAAGATAAAAGAAGAGCCAATTTTTCAAAATGTTTAGGAAAGGAACAATCTTACATATGCATGCTCTGAACAGTACATTGTGCATAGCACACTGCCATGTGGAAGGGACTGGTGAAATACGAGAATGGCCTCTCACTGAGAGATCAGGGAATTCTGTCAAGCTCACAGTTATTCATGTCCAATTAGTCCTACTGCAGCCAAAATCATGGTTGAAGTCAGTAATAAAACTCCCACAGTCTTTCACAGAACAAGGATCTCACCCATTATGCGTGCATTGATGCATAGTTTCCACTAAAGGAACTTCAGCCAAGAAGCTAAGTGAAGCATGGAATCTGAATGTAGAAAGTACAAATGGGAAACTTGAATTTAAGGAGGAAAGGCACACTTTAGAGTTTCAGCTCATTAGAGGAAAACAGATATGAGCTTCCATGCCTCACACTTTAGGTTTCCTCATTTTCTGATTCTGTTGCTATGGCATTCATAAAATCACAGCATTTTAATGCAGCAAAAGAAAAATCTGGGGCATAACTGTGGGTTAATCAGTTGTCCAGTTGTTTGAAGCTAAACCAGGTTCAGTGTTTCTGAAAATCATCCCAGTTTAGGTAAGCCATTAAACAAGGCTTAGGTATCTAACCTGAAAGATTTGGGTCTGACAACTTGTGCCTCCATTTGCCACAGCTGCCCCATCCACATAGGCCAGAGCACTATGTTCAGAATGGGCTTGTGGAGTTACATGATGTGTAGGTTCAGCAGTCAGTAGTGGGCAAGTAGAACCACATCTCACTTGTAAGTGCAGGATGAACTGGCAAAGTCCAGTGACACAGAGAGGCTGGAGAGTCCTAGCCTGCCAGGGGTTCCCTCTCCTCTGACTGCAAAGAATCACAGAATTACAGAATGGTTTGGGTTGGAAAGGAGCTTAAGATCACCAAGTTCCAACCTTCCTGCCATGGGCAGGAACTGTTCATGCTAAACCATGTCACCCAAGGCTCTGTCCAACCTGGCCTTGAACACTGCCAGGGATAGCGCATTTATCACTTCTTTGGGAAACCCGTTCCAGTGCCTCACCACTCTCACAGTAAAGAACTCTCTTCCTAAACTAACTAAACTAACTAACCTAAACTTCCCTGTTTCAGTTTAAACCCATTCCCCCTTGTCCTATCACTACAATCTCTAATGAGAGTCCCTCTCCAGCATCCTTGTAGGCCTCCTTCAGATGCTGGAAGGCTGCTATGAGGTCTCCAAGCAGCCTTCTCTCCTCTTCTGAACAGCCGCAATTTTCTTAGCCTATCTCCATACAGGAGGTGCTCAAGCTGCCGTCGTCCTGACCTTCCTCTGGACTTGCTCCAGCAACTCCAGAATTTTTTATCTATCATTAAGGAAGCAAATAAAAACCAGAGTGGTTCTTTTTTTTTTTTTTTTTTTTTTTAATTTCTGTGTGAACAGAATGTGCATTCCTGAACCCTCCCCCCCAACCAAAAAAACAAGAAACCAACAAAACACAACCACCACAACAAAGAAAACCAAACCACACACACACAGAGACAAAAAAAGCCACAACAAAATAAATGTAAAGAGTCAGAAGCTGTTCTTTGGAGACATACCCACAGTAATGATCCTCTTCCTCATGTCACTTGTTCAGGCACTTTCTGTACAACATGCAGACAAAGAAAGAATAAAGAGCAAGCAGACATAGAAAATAGTAACCTTTAGCTGCAAAGATGCGGTTTTGCAGCTCTCCAGCTTCCTTTAGTTTCTAATAGCAACCACAGAATGTCTTCAGCTATGGCAAGCAATGTTTCAGTCCTTCTGTTAGTAAATGCTTGAAGTACCTTATCTTCCTGCTAAACTGTTTAAACAGCAACATCTTATGAATTATAATAACCAGTTAAAAGCATTTATATCTACATTTGTCAGAGACTTTCCTTAACTTTTCTTATAGAATAGATGTTCTTAGAATTACTGAGGTAATTCATTGTCAGAGGTGAAATTCACTGAGGTGAAATTCATTGTCAGAATTTCAAACATGTAAATGAAATCCTAAAACTAGAAAAACAAGACATATAAATACATTATACATGAAGGGTCCCCGTTTTCAGTTTCACGATTCTCCTTTAAAACTCAGATTCATTATACATTCCCTTCCCCAAAATGAGAAATCAATGGGACTTTTGGAAAGTTTGATAACCTTTTACAGAAATTTCCTGCTTTAACAATAGACAGGCCTAATCCTGATGGACCTAATTATCAACATAGTGTGATAATTATCAACATTTAGTGTGAGGTGTCCTTGCCCATGTCAGGGGGGTTGGAGCTAGATGATCTTAAGGTCCTTTCCAACCCTAACTATCCTATGATTCTATGATTCTATGAACATGGAAGTCCACGAGAGTTTTACTAGTGAAAGTATTGTAAATCTAAAATTTGACAGAAAATGAAATGTAACAGCAAAGAAGGTCATATAATTTAAGCCACGGCAGGAAATGTTTTTTGCATAAAAATTTGAAATACACACACATGAAATTTGGCTAAGATATTGAAATCTCAAAAACTTCCTGTTGGAAAATTCCTAAGCACCATTACAAGAATCAAAGAGGTGGCAGTACCTCAATCATCAGTCATGTCTCTCAGGGTACTCATTCTTTCTTACTTCTTTTCTGCTGTTCTGTTCCAAGCTACATCCCAGTTTAACAAAACTTAGCTAAGTGTTATTCAGAGCAAAATCTCTCACAGTCTACAGTTGTATAGAAAAGAAAGAGAGGGGGAGAAGCTAGGGAGGCTCTACGCTTTCCATATGGCATGGCTGTAAGTGCATAGAGGTTGCCTGTGTTGCTAGAGTAACAAGTGTCCTCCTCAGTAAAAATCTGGTGCTCTCATTGGCAAGAAGTTCCAATCCCTTTCAGTTCGCATTTCTGCTGGAATGCAGAAACCAGTAACAGAAGTTTTTCACCAGTGGTCTGGCTCTGTCACACTTGTATCTCATCTTTTCTTCAGTTTGTGGTGACTTCTGTCGCTCCTGTTGTTGTAGTAGGGTTTTGTGAGACAGTAAGAGTGTTATTCCTCTATGCATACTAATTATGAGCTGGAGACTTGTTCTTAACTTGGAGACTAATCTTCTGGGAACTTCTGGCTCTTTTGCAGCTGACTGTAAACAGGCTGCCCAAAGTCATGAAGAGCATTAAGAGCTTTAAAAGGATGTTATTTATATTAATCATAGAATCATGGAATGATTAGGGTAGGAAAGGACCTTTTAAATCATCTAGTTCCAATCCCCCTGACATGAGCAGGGGCTTCTTTCATAGCTATTTCATAGCTGCCAGTTAATGCAGATGGGACATACAGGTGATTTCATTGCATATTAAACAACAGCTAGGCACTTCCTTGGAGGTATTTCATCCCCTTCACCACTGCTTGTAGGCACAGAATGTGTGGCACAGAATGTGTAGCACAGATGTTGCTGAAAACGCCAATTGCAAGAGGCTGCCTGCAGCAAAAGAGTTGAGGACCGCAAACAGCAGTGAGGCTCACCTTCAGGGTCATGGCTGGTTTGGGACCCAGTTTTGGGAAGGGTTTCCAGAGTAATGCAACCCACATCATATGCATGGGAACTCTTTCTGCTGCAGTTTCCACTACCACAGGTTCTTGCTTACCCCATCCTTACACCCTAAAACCAGCTGGGAGGTAGAGGACTGATAAGTGTACGGATTGTATGGATTACACATCACTGATACAGCAAACAGAGTAAATCAGATTATTTAAAACCACCAAATTACAAGTGCTTCCTGAACATCTTCAGATACTTGCAAGGTTGAAAAGCTGTACTCTTGCACACACCAGAAAGAGAGCCCTGAGCTTGAGGGTAGAGTTTAAATGGGTTTGAAATGAAACATACAAAGTGTCCTGGTATTTTTCTTTTTTTTTTAATCTTGTTTGCCATAAAGCACAGCCCCAGCTCTTGAGTTTTTACAGATCTCCTGTAAGTTACTGCATGATCATTTTAATTTGATTTTTACATTACAATCTTAGAAAAATGCGTATAACGAAACTTGTAACCTTTCCAAAGCTATGTTTTATCTTATTATGACTAGTTGGCTTGTTATCTTGGGAGAATCTCTCACCTGTATCTGAGTGACAAGATACAATTCTGCTGTACTGAGTTGGAGAGAAGAAAATGGTATATTTAATATACCTGAAAAGCATAGTGTATAAACTGATTACACTGCTATCTATTAAAAATTATTCTCCAGGACACATACAGGGAGCACTGCATTTGGGACTGTGAAGCACATTAATTCATAAATAAACTCAGAGTACACCAAATGCATTGTCTCTCAAATTTCACAGGGAGGATTTTGATTGACTCTTGATTTGGGTGGGGGGGAAAGATGGACAATCCTCTGTCTTCCTTGGTAGATTTTCAGAGAATAATAGAATTCACCACTGAAAATGTCTGTACATATCTTCTAATCTTTATTTGTCTCCTATTGGTTGTGATAATCATGGTCTTCTGGATGTCACGGAATGCTGGGTGGCAAGCAGGTATAGAAATGCTTTCTGGTGGGGCGCACATTCATAATGCCAGCCTTTAGGTGTTTTGTACTAGCTCAGAAATGGTGAACTGATGTAAAATGTTCACTAGTGAATGTTCACGGTCATTAACTGGATTAACCTGTTTGCTGTGACAATGTGGCTGAAAGCTTTGCTGGCAGGTTTCTTCCCTCTATATCCTGGGCTGTGTCAGGGGCTGGGTTTTACCCTTGGCAAGCAACTGCTCTTTATCTGTAATGGGGCCCTGGGAAGGATGCTATCCCTGCTGGTACTTAGTTCATTTCAGGTTTTTTCACTTATAGAAAAGCACCTCAGTGGTCTTACACCAAGACCTTGCTTTGTACAAGGTGCTAATAACTATGTTTAAATTTCCTTATTCTCTTAAATTATATAGTTGATTTTACTTTTCTCATGACAGAAAGGTTAAATCAGTGACTTATAGCTGAATGCTAAATCCCCATTTACTTCAGGTAGAGTTATTTTTGCAAGGACTGAGCAGAAAAGAAACGATCTGAATACACAGCAATTCCAGTTGAAAATATCTGAATGTAGAAAGTGTGCAAGTATGTGTTTCTACATATAAGGATTTGTCACCATTTCTAACCCAAAGCAATAATATGTCGCATAACAATTAAATATACTTATATTGGATATAACGAGCTCTTAGCTAACCTGGTGCAACTGATGGAAAACAGCAAGGAAGTACCTAAAAAAATAAGCAAAGCATGGCCCTTTCCTGCTTACTCCTCAAGAAGAAAATGTATGGATGTTCAGCAGTTTTTGACATATAAAATAATGGAAAGGCACAGGGGTCCCCCTAAGCTGA
>JAVHNF010029842.1:0-20406 GCA_034783455.1 Micropsitta finschii | reverse complement strand
TGCACCAGCTACTAAGAAGGAGTAAAAATGACGGCTACTGCTGAACCCAGGACATGGTACAGGTATAGCATGAGCTAAAAGTTTGACCAGTTCAAAAACCTGTCAGTATCTGTAGTTCAGCCAACAAGTGTATGTGAAGCAATAAATTATCCCCAGCACTAGACAGGAATAAATAGGGAAAGAGGTACAGGGAATAAATTAGGGTATGTAATGGGGAACTGTGCATGATCATAATGTTCTTGAGTCAGGGAGAGATTGTTTACTGCAATAGAGACATAAAATAGAAATCTAGGGCTAATCAGAAAGTGCACAAAATTTCTACCATTCCTAAGGAATTTCGTTTATAGGATAAGTTTTCAGAGGGGCTGATAATTCTAAAAATAGTGATTTTTATTCTTCAAAATTTGTTTCACAGTCATACTTGATTTCTTGAAGTCTCTGAAGATGGTACTTTTTTTTAAATCTGGCAAAGAATAGTTCAGCTGTGATAGTGTTAGCAAGAATATTTGAGTAGAGCTACTTACGTTAGAATGGTGGACTTCATTTTGGGGGTTGTCATGAAATCTCTAAGAAGCTGAGTTAAGTAACTATTAGGATCAGGCATTTAGAAGAAAACAAGAAAAAAAGAAAATACTTGGTAGCTCATATTTATCTAAGGGATTACTGTCTGATTATAAACTTTTTTCCTTTGCAGTACACCTTGCCAGTGTTGTTGGACACAGCTGTACAGATTCTTCGAGGGAAGGGCAATATTCCTTTCTCTATGCTCCAAACACTATTGAAGCTCATAGTCCTGATGTTCAGTACACTGCTGCTTGTAGTTGTCAGAGTCCAGGTTATCCAATCTCAACTTCCGGTGTTTACAAGGTAATAGTAAAGTGTCTCTTATTCACAGACACTAATAAATAACCTGTGACTTAATGAGATGCGAGTGAAATGGCCAGAAATTCATCAACTTAAGTGTTTATTAACTTATGTTAATATTGGTAAGCAGTGACTGTGAAATATTACTTTTTTTTTTAATTGATAAATGGTATATTTCAGTACCTGTTGACAAGCACGTCCACAATCTTCAGGTATCTGAGCCGACATTCATTTTTAAAAGCTCTATAGTTGTTAGTTTGTTTTAGTAGTTGAGAAATTAAATGCCTTATTACTGAAGTATTTTGTGTGGGCTGTGAACTTTATCTTAAAAGTGTATGAGCAATGTAGAAATGGAAGAATCTAATATTTTCCCCGGAAAATGATACAAACTAAAAAAGCCATGAACAAGGACCACTGAACCCAACTTTAGGTGTAAATTATTCTGTTTCTTCAGACTTACGTTGGTTATATCCCAAACTAGTTTCTTAAACTGGGAGGAGGTTCTGTCCCATGCTGAGATGAATCACCATGCATGGTTCCCAAGTTACACATCTGATAAATGCAGGAAGATTAGGATATTGTACATGTCTGTGAGTGGTAGCTCTAGTTATGTATCTAAAATTTGCTGGTTTCTGAGCACAAAGTCGATTAAGACCATACCTTTTCTTTCATTAAAAGCTTTATCTTTTCTCTTTTGCTTCAGGTTTGATAACCCAGCTGCTGTTAGTCCATCACCAGCAAGACAGCTGACTTTCAACTACCTCCTCCCTGTAAATGCTTGGCTTCTTCTCAACCCCTCAGAATTATGCTGTGACTGGACAATGGGAACTATTCCTCTTGTGGAGTCTTTGTTAGATGTTAGAAATGTTGCAACCCTTACATTTTTTTTCTTTCTGGGATCTTTGCTTGTCTTCAGTCTACGATATCCTGGGGATTCCTCGAAGACTGTATTGATGGTATGAAGGATGCACTGAATTTGTCCTTTTGTTTGTTTTTTTTTAAGGCTGTAAATGGCTTAGGTTGTTCGGTCACATGTCTAATCTGCTTTGACCCGGAGATACTACATGCATGTCTTTCTGGGCAGAGGGATGTCCCTTGTAATGTATTTTCAAGCTGTATTGCAGCCTTTCTTAGGTATTCAGAAATCAACTAGCAAATGGGGGTTTTTAATAGAATTGCAATGTTATAAGGATCAGAATGCATTTCCATCCTGCAAACTATCTTATTTAACTGTCAGTACTCATGTTGCATGTTTAGCAAGTGACTTGATTTTGGTTTCATAGGTGTAAAAGAAAAGGATGTATTTTGGCATTTACAAATATAAGTTTTCCTGGTTTGTTGTTTTTCTTATAACAAAGGCACTCTTCTGTAGCCTTTTCCATATTCTAAGGAAAAACTAGTTTTGTTAACCTCTAAGATTGGTTCCTGTTTTTCAGTATCATATGACCTTAAAATTGAAATGGATTAACAGGAAAGAACATTTTGGAGGAAATGGAAAGGGGCAAATGAGCTAGTGGTTTTTTCATCCAAAGCCAGTCATCTTTTTAATGCTTCCATCGCAAATTTTCACAAGGTTAATGATTATCTGATATCCTGGTTTGTATTAAATCAGTGGTACAATTATGTGTACAACAAACCTGCATGCGTAGATCTTAGTCTGCTTTAGAAATAATTTACTTTTCAAATATGTAACTCAGCCAAAAAAATTTGAGATGGGTGGGAATATCTATGCAAAATTGAAGACTAAGGATCAGCGGACAAACTTTGACTCACCTCAGAGAAAGCTAACACTGTAACTCTGACTGATACGTTTTTTCTTGTCACTGGAGCAAACCAGTTTATTTCACTAGAAAATCTGTGAAGATGATCCGTAGTATTGCTGATGAAGCCTCTTGTCTCAAATTTCGAAACTCTATGAAGAAAAGAAACTTAGCTTCCTTATTGATACAATAAATGTGCAAGGTGTCATACCCGGAAAAAAAAGTTATAGTTTTACAGCACTTAAAAAATCTAAGGGAGTAGTTTAATTTCCCTTCTTACATAAGCTGAAACAGTTTCTCTTCAGTGCACTGATAGGACAGATGTGTGTGGGGAGTAGTTCACTTCGTTTTGTAGGACAGCTGTTGAACTTTAAGGCTCTTTGTTTCCCTACATTTCTGTTTACTTCATACCCAGTAAAGGAAAGAAGAAGAAAGTGTTAATGTCGTTGCAAGCGTGTATTGTTGTCAGTCGTTTTTTGTTTGAGGACGGTATTTTTATTTTTTTGCTTTTATTGCACCATGGGGTTTTTTTGTAGGAAAGGTCTGAGATGATTCACTCCAGCACGAGATCTTCGGTGTGACTTAACACAGTATAATCCTTGTTTAATGAAAGTTGTTTTTCTTTAATATATACCTGTGTTGCTTTTATAACCTTCTGTATGATGCTCATTCTTTCCAGACTTAATATCTAAGTGCCCAGAAGCTAATTTTTTGGTGAAATGAGAATGCAATATTTAGTACACAACAATTAATTTTTTTTAATATTATAACATGGACCAACACTGTAGGCCAAAGCATGTTTCTGACTTCCAGTAAGCTGTTAATGTCCTGGTGTAGACTAGATAGTCTGGCAAGGGAGAGAGAGGGAGAGAACAATTTCTTTGGTGGTTTCTCTGTCTCACTTCCTAGAGAAATCATAATATCATCTTTAAAGTGAAGAAAGTGAATCTTTATTTAGTCATGCCAGTTTGCACAGATTATGGCAAAGTTCGAAATAACTGTGTTGTATTACTAGTTTTAAAAAAAAATAAATTTCCACCTTGGTTCTTAGTTCTGCCAAAAAAAGCTGAATCTGTGCTGGTCAAAACATTCTACTACCCTGGCAGATACGAAGTCTGTATGCTATCCGTATGGATGCCACATGCTATTAATATAATGGTGGCTTTATCACAGTTGGTACCATGATTGACTGCACTGTTTGATATTTCACAATTAACGTCATTCTAGAGGAGTAGTAAAGGACTTTGTAAAGAGCTTCTGGTATTAAATGTCTCTAGCTCTTCCATTAGCTCAGTAAGACCGTGAGGTGTCATGCTGTGGAGCCTGAGCTAAAGGAAATGTCTCAAATTACTTTTGTTTGTGAGATCAGAAGAGGTACAAACAACTTTAGACCTGCTGCAGAATTAAAGATGTTTATTTGGACTTGGCGGAAAAAGATGCAAAAGAGAGGAATCCAATATGCAAAAGAGTAGGGAGGTTGCAAATATGACTGAACATGTTTTTCTGTATTTCCTGATGTGGATATGGATTTAGTGTTGTACTGCTCAAGGGACAAGACAGAAGAGATTCTTTCTCCTGCTTTCTGGTGCCAGTGGACATTCCACAATTCTCCCCCAGTACAGTCTTAGAGGACGTACACTTTACTGGGAGATGCAGAAGTTGTAACTTAATAAATTGCTGTGAATCGGCTGAGCCATGTTGATGATCCATGCCCATGTTTTTGGCCCTTTGAAATATAAAACCTTACCTGAAGTTTTAAGTCAGTGTTGCTTTTTTTAGGTATGAAATCCTAGATTGACTTTCAGACTGGATGTGTTAACTGTATTAGCAGAGAAAAAGCAATTACAGTTGCCCTTAAATCTAGACATAAGGTGACAGCCAGCTGTATTTAAAATTTGTAGAAAATTATTCTTTCTTTCTTCAAAGAAACGTTTGATTCCTCTGGGGGTTATGATTTTTGTAACTTGAAGGCCAGGTATTTTGAAATAATTAAGGTCTTTTCTGGTACCAGAGATTGTAAAGATGCTGTGTAACAGTTGCCCAGGCCTTAAGGCAAGTGATCATGTCCAGTTCCTTAACAGCAAATGGGTTTCCCTCTTTTAATACACTTTTTGTTATGGTATCTGTCACCAACCTAAAAGCTGCAGTTACCCGGTTTTTAGGTTCATTGTCATTTTAAGTATTTCAGGATAGCCTTACTGTACTGTCTAAACACTGATGTTTATTTAGTGATGATTCTGAATTTGTTATTTCTTCACATTTTTTACAGAAACTAAAAATGGACTTTATTATATTAAAAAAATTACTGCTTTGTACATCATATGAGCTGGTACAAATTTTTAATTGCCATGAAAGATAATGTCTGAGGTTCAGACTGTAATGTTTTTGTATGTGGAACTCCTATTAGAACATAGTTTTGAATTTGATCTTTTGATCCTAGTGTTTTGTCATACAGCTGCTCTTTTCATATGTCTAGGCCTTAAGTAAGGAAGAGTGTAATTTGCAGATTAGAACTTGCCATCAATTTAAAACAGATATTAATGTCCTTTTCTGGGATTTTTTTTTTTTTTAATTGCTTCATAATTGGTTTCTTGGGTACAGTTTGTCACTGTCTAATCTTGATTACTAATTCATTTGCATTTCTTTTCTAGGCACTCTGCTTAATAGTGCTGCCTTTCATTCCTGCATCAAACCTCTTTTTTCCTGTTGGATTTGTGGTAGCAGAACGAGTGTTATATGTTCCTAGCATGGGATTCTGCATTTTAGTAGCACATGGATGGAAGAAATTATCAAATAAAAGGTATGGTAATGTTACCTATGACTGGTTTAACTAATCTCTCAATTTCATATCATATAACTGTATTTCTAACAAGCTTTCCCAGTAGAGCTTTTACCAGTATGAGTTTATGCTAGATTCTGTTTCAAATTCTTAGTGAACAAAGAGTAATGACTAAGAAACTATTTGGCACTCACATGAACAAACGTCAACAAGGAAGTTCTTACGAGACCAGTGGATTATTTGGAAGATATTATAGTGTTTATTTAAAATATATGTACATATATGTACACACACATACATGTATGTACATATACATACATATGTTTCATGTATGTTTATATGTTATGTATATTTTAAAAGCCTCAGCCTGCACCGAATATTTTTAGAATGTGTAACTTATAAATTGTAACAATAAGCAAAGAACTTTTATTGGGAGTGAGGGGAAAGTATTAACCCAAATCCCACTACAAGGCAGTAAAAATAGAAGTAATGTGAAAGAAAACAAGGAACTAGGAAGGGGTGACTGGGGAGAAAAAGGCAGCAGCATTTTTTACTACAAAAATTTTGGGAATCAGCAGTCTAAGTGGTCTTATGAGACAGAGAAGGCTTCTTGCTTTAGAAATGTGTGGAAAGAAAAAACTTTCTCATGAGACTGGTATGGTACAGATATCTGTGTACTCCCATTCCTGCTGGTTGCTTTGCTTATGTTTTAGAATTTCACTCTTAGTTATGCTGTTCTGCCTTTTTTTTTTTTAAAAAAAAAAAAAAGCAAACAACACACACACACACAAAAAAAAAAAAAAACCCAACCAAACAACAACCCAACAAAAAACCTTTTTAAAACCAAGCATGTTACTCTTAAGTCTCCACAGCAATTTGTGTATCTTAAAAATGGAGGGGAAAAATCACCTTTCAGTGTTAGCAAACCCCTGTGAATTACATAGCGGTATGAACAGCTGTAGCATAAGTCAATGTAAGAAATAGCTGGCAGTGGTGAACAGCAGTATGTCTGCTCAAGAATGAGATTTTTAAAACCAAAATTATATAATTGTAGGAAGGCTTCTGGGTGATTTAGAATGTTTTTTCATAATTAAAGTGGAACTCAGAGACCAAATGACCAGCATGTTAAAGTGTATATTTTATATCTGTTGTGGTTAAAATCAGTTACGTTTAAACTCCAAAAAAATAACCTGCATGATATCTAGAAGATGCGACAGGCTCGTCACTAAGAGTGACTCCTGCCCCAATTTGCAGCTTTAAAAATAAAATTGCTACAAAGAGACTAAACCTTTTTCCTATTTAAATAGTGCAATAGCACTAGGTTTACTTACTTTAGATTCGGTAGTCTCCACAGCAGACCTGTATGTCAAGATGTGTTCTGTAGTGTGGGAAAGGTTGGTGATACATGCAGTAAAGAATCTGCTTGGAATTGTCTGATGTGAAAAAATAGGATGGAATGATATTTTAGGTGCTTTTTTAAATTTTTTAACATTTTTTTTGTGTTTTGAAGAACCTCGCTATTTGACATCATGATCATATTCATTACCTTAAATTACGGATAAGCTCTAACATTAGTATAATTTTTGTATATTTTTTGCTTACATTATATTATGTGGATTACATTTTGGATTTAATTAAGTGAATTACATAGTGATAACGACAAAACAGGTAAACACCAAAATTCACTTGAAAATTACATTATTTCCTTTCAGATTTTGGAATGTGCTATTCACAAATACAGTTTTCAGTCCTTTTGCCTCCTAGCATATGAGATACTTATGCTAGTATAAATTAGAATTGTCCGTGTGCTTATAAAAAACCTTTGTTTTTTCATTTAATAGTGTGCTAAGAAAAGTATCTTGGGTTTGTCTGGCTGCTGTACTGTTTACTCATGCCTTAAAAACACTTCACAGAAACTGGGATTGGGAGTCAGAGTACACATTGTTTATGTCTGCTTTAAAGGTACTGTATTCCATTTTAAACGGATAAAGGAAATTTTGTGTTGCTGTTATTCTCAAAAAGCTGCAGTAATGCATGATAAAAATGGAGAGAAATGATGCTTATTTGTCCACTTTTATTTCTACATAGACAGTATTAACATTAATTATTTCCTTTTGAGTATGCTTTAAAAGCAGTGCGATGCACACATGGGTATTCATATGCACAAAATAGATGATTGATAGTTTTTTCTTGTGTTAAATCAGTTGAGTATATTCTCTTATCTGGTTGAAAGCATGATATGTTTCAGTACAAAGATCTTAAAGTTTTCATAGAATAATTTCTTCAATGTGCATATGGCGTGATAGGATAGTTTGTACAACATCCCGTAACAATTATAATGAATTTGAAAACTTTTGGTGTCTCTAGGGGCAAATAACTATAATGGATGTTGAGTAACAAATTCAATGTAATCATTCTGTATACGGTATTTTCTTATTCTTTACATGTAGCAGCTTGATGGAATCTGTTATTTCTTGTTCTGTCATTTCTACATCTTTAAGGCATAGTTAAAAGAAAATCAGTTGTTATGTAATTTCAGTTTAATACCTTATTCATTGGAATCTTTTTTGTGGTTTTAGGTAAATAAGAACAATGCAAAACTATGGAACAATGTGGGGCATGCGTTAGAAAATGAAAAGAACTTTGAGAGAGCACTGCAGTTCTTCATACAAGCCACACAAGTGCAGCCAGGTAAAAGCTTTGACTAGTTGCCACTGAATAGCATCTCTTAGGTGTGTTCTTAGCTTACTTAAAATCTTCTCAGTGCTCTGTTTTTCTCTAGCTGATCATCAAGTAGTGACATACACTAAGTTAATTGATCCATAGTTTTTGGAAGTAAACTTAAGTCCTCCAGAAATGTTTCCATCTATGAAAAGATGGAAGGAATATCCATTTAAAACTGTTTTATTTATGTCCAAATAACAATTTAATGACACTCTTTTTGAGTTAAACTATAATTTCTTATAAAACATAATTATTTAATCTTATTATTAAAAGTAAAGAGGTGAATAAAAAGGCTGAAAATCTAGATAGTATCAAGGTGCACATTTAGTCTATTTTACATGTTGTTGCAAAAGAAGCTGTAGGTTGTACTACACAATCTTTCCTTTTTCCTTTTAGAAGCCTAATAAAACCCCTTCAATTAACATGCCTCTACTATAGCAAGAGAATAGGGATAGATACATGAAAGTAAGACCTGAAAGATTTTACCATTTCCCAAGTAACTTTATAATCCATTTTTGGTTCATGGTCAAATTAATTGCTTCATAATTAAGATTAAAACTAATATAGAATTGGTTGTTTTGGTGGTAGTGGTGGTCTTTATGCAATACCTGTAACTCATTCTACTGTGAAGGCATAGGTATTTGTTTTCATGGTAGTGCATGGAATTATTTGAAATGTCATTCTTTTCTATATTAAGATGATATTGGTGCCCACATGAATGTAGGAAGAACTTACAAAAACTTAAACAAAACTAAAGAAGCTGAAGAATCATATATGATTGCTAAATCGCTGATGCCACAGGTAATTAGTAACTTTATTTTATCTACCACCACAGGAGGAAACAGTTTCTATATGCATACTTTTTCTGTTTTTTTTTCCTGAAGCTCTGTGTTGCTGTATACTCCAAGTTGCTAAGGTTTTTGAAAACCCATTTGTTAAAAGAGTAGGTTTTATACAATTATAATTGCTAGAGAATGCTAACTTGGAACTTCTTTGTTAAAACTATTTTAGGTTACTTTTTATACTGCTGTGTTGTTGTGTTTTTTGGTTGTTTTTTCTGAAATTGAGGATGTAAGTACTCCAGTCCCTGAGTGAAGACAGGCAGAGAAAGTTGGGGCTCTGCAGCCTGGAGAAGAGAAGGCTGTGTGGAGACCTCATAGAAGCCTTCCAGTATCTGAAGGAGGCCTATAAGGATGCTGGGGAGGGACTCTTCACTGGGGACGATAGTGGTAGGACAAAGGGTAACACATTCAAACTTAAACAGGGGAAGTTTAGACTGGATGTAAGGAGGAAGTTCTTTACTGTATGGGTGGAGAGGCACTGGAATGGGTTGCCCATGAAAGTTGTGAATGCTCTGTCCCTGTCAGTGTTCAAGGCCACGTTGGACAGAGCCTTGGGTGACATGGTTTAGTGTGAGGTGGTTGGAACTAGATGATCTTAGGAGCCTTTCCAACCCTAACTATTCTGTGATTCTATGATTCTATTATATTCTGGTATGAATTTCTGGGGGAAGAATTGCCATTTGTAATCAGTAAAAGCCTGGATACTAATGTCCAATGATACCCTAAAAGTGTGGCAGAGTGAAGAGGAGATTTATACTGATTGTCTTTCATATTTATACTCATCTGTGTTTGGTACATATGTTCTTTTTGACAGATTATTCCAGGTAAAAAGTATGCAGCAAGAGTTGCTCCTAACCATCTGAATGTTTATATCAATCTTGCAAACTTAATTCGAGCAAATGAATCTCGCCTTGAAGAAGCAGATCAATTATATCGACAAGCAATTAGTATGAGGCCAGATTTCAAGCAGGCCTACATCAGCAGGTATCTTTTATAATTCTAGAGATACACATTCTTGAATAAACATTTATGTATTTGCAGTGCTATGTGCAGTATTTAGTTCTTATAGTTGAATTAGCTGCTGGAATTGTTAATTTCCAAAGGAAAAGATAAAGATTTGGGGTAGTAGTCAATTACTCATTACAAGCTCTGCTCTTTTATATTCCGGCTTCAAGTAGTGTGTTTCCACATAGGCTTTGTATTCAAAGATTGTGTAGAAAGGTGCTTCCACTAGATGTCTTTATGAATCTCAAACCCGATTTTCTAATGCCTTAGCTTAGTTTTGAACTAAACAGCTTTGATTAGTCTGAATCATGGAGCTGTCTCTGTCCTTCTGTGTTAAATGTGATCCAGAAAATGTGACTAAACAGCCCATAAATATCAGCTTAATAGGTAAGCGTAATGTGGCTGTGGGTATTGAGGGTTCTGTTCACTGTTTAGTTAGTTGTGATTGCCATTGGGATTTAGGGAGATGAAAAGATGCATGCACTATAGCTGTTGCAGTGTAATTAGAGAACCAACATAAGGAACTCATTTGGTTTTCGTCCTGCAAATGTAGTTGTTGTATACAGACATGTGAGAGCTGAAAGCTTTGGGAATGGTGTCGTGGTTTAAGCCCACCTGGTTACTCAGAACCATGCAGCCGCTCACTCACTCCCCCCACCATTCCTCCCCGAGCTCCTGGAGGGATGTTGAGGAGAATCAAAACAATGTAACTCCCACGGGATGAGATAAGAACAGTCCAGTAACTAAGGTATAACACAAGCCACTACTTCTACCACCAATGAGATTAATGATAAGAGAAATAACAAGGGGAGAGAATACGACTGCTGACCACCCACCGACCGATATCCAGCCCTACCCGAGCAGCAAGCCAGCCCTTCCGGGTAACTGCCCCCAGTTTATATAACTGAGCATGATGTGCTGTGGTATGGAATACCTTTTTGGCTAGTTTGGGTCAGGTATCCTGTTTCTGCTTCCTCTTGGCTTCCCCTTCTCCCTGGCAGAGCATGAGGCTCAGAAAATCCTTGGTCAGAGTAAACATTACTTAGCAACACCTAAAAACATCGGTGTTATCAGGATCGTTCCCGGGCTTAAAGTCAAAACCACAGCACTCCACCAGCTAGTAGGAAGGAGAAAACTGACTGCTACTGCTGAACCCAGGACAAATGGTTTGTAAGGAAGGTCCTGTATTTTTTTGTGTGTTTAAAACAAACAAAAAAAACCCCAACACTGTTATTATTTCACATTTACTGTCTGTAGGAAGTCAGGCTTTTTGATAAAACATCAGTTATTTTTGTATTATTATGAATAAAGGTTAAATCTGATTCTTCACAGGGGAGAGTTACTTTTAAAAATGAACAAACCTCTGAAAGCTAAGGAAGCTTATCTCAGAGCTCTAGAACTAGATAGAACCAATGCAGACCTGTGGTACAACTTGGCAATTGTTTACATTGAACTGAAAGATCCAACAGAAGCCCTGAAGAATTTCAACAGAGCACTAGAACTCAACCCTACACACAAACTGGCGTTATTCAACTCAGCACTGCTAATGCAGGAATCTGGTATGTTAGTTGCCCCTTATATAAAAATTGTATATTTGCATTTGTAGGATCGATACTGTTTCATTTTTTTAAATGAAATGTTTTATTTTTAGAAAGCAGAAGTTTGTAGCCTCATCAAAGAAGAAATTGCTTATTATAATAGCTTTGTAATTTAGTGGTAGTGGAGGGAATTTGTGCAGTGTTCATACATATCTTAGTTGATCAGCATCTTTACTACAGGTGTTATTTTACAATATAGGATATTATACATATAAAGAATAGTGTTACACAAACATTCAAAAGTATGCCTTAAAATCTAGAAAAATAAAATAATATGTATAATATTTAAGTTTTGCATTTATATTGATTGATTTCATTCTTCATTGACTAGAAAATATAGCTGATGTCTGTGAGCTTTAAATCTAGCCCTAGGAAATGTGAATGTTTTCATAGATTTCTCTGTAATACTGCTAATTAGAGTGAATCAAGTTGGATTTTCATGAGTTGGGTTTTGGGGTTTTTCATATGCTTAGCTTCTAGCTGTATGGGTGAGTGTAAGCCTTTTGTAACTTCAGGCTCTTGTGAATAATATTTGGCAGGTGACACTTAAGACTTGTTTTCCTTTTGTTGGGCTGGCAAACTACCCCTGAAAAAGAGATAATATGGAGTTGATTGAAGCTGATGCAGATGGATTCTTCTCCATTTCTTCTAACATTGCAAGTTAGGTAGCACAAGAAATGCCTTGTTTCTTGTTTGTAGAAGCATAAGGGGCTTCAAACAAGCAGAAGCATTAGCTATCTAGTATTCAGACATTCATATTGCAAGGTACGGCACTGTTTCAGGAGGTGAAAGAAGGTGGTTAAAATCAGCTCACTGCCCCCCCATCCTGAAGTAACTCTGTGCCTGGAATTCCTTAAATATGTTCTCTGGAGTATTCAGAAAAATAGCGCAGACTACAAGCCAGTCTGGCTAATCCTGGTATTACCAGATAAGATTATTTTACTGTGTGTTTTTCAAACTGATGCAAATTAAACTATGGGAGTTACAGATTTATGGTTGGGTTTTTTAGTGTGTTAGAAGATACTTTAGCCTAGCTACATCCGAGGTCACCCTATGTGATCTTTGTCTTTAAACTCCTTTAATCTATCTTCAACAAAATGAGATCTTCCACTCCAAGTTTGCCTTTGTAAGAGCTGGTTTGTCAGAACTGACTTTTTCTCTGAGTTCTATTTGCTCAACCATACGTGA
The DNA here is from genome assembly GCA_034783455.1 of Micropsitta finschii. Classification (NCBI taxonomy): domain Eukaryota; kingdom Metazoa; phylum Chordata; class Aves; order Psittaciformes; family Psittacidae; genus Micropsitta; species Micropsitta finschii. Next base: position 7,646 of record JAVHNF010029842.1, on the reverse strand, counting down.
AAATAATTTCTCTTAAACTTGTAGAGACACCTTTTGTATCCGTTACACCAAACCTAAATGTAATTCAACAGGTAATAACATAATGATGCTGACTTTGGCTACAAGTCAACTGTAAGTAGTTTCATTCTGTAAAGAAGGCAGATATAATTTTCTGTTACACAATGGTGATAAAAAGTAGCATTTAAAAAAGTTTGTTACATTTTAATTTGCATAAAAATTAAGCATTTTACAGGTCTGGTTTAAAAGTTCTTCAAAGTACATCTAGAATTAAATGTGTTTTCTTTCCCTTAGGTGAAGCTCGGCTTAGACCTGAAGCTAAGCAAAGACTGCTACATTACGTGAAAGAAGAACCACAGGATGCAAATGGATACTTCAATTTGGGTATGCTGGCAATGGATGACAAAAAAGATATGGAAGCAGAGGCATGGATGAAGAAAGCCATAAGTTTACAGCCAAACTTCCGAAGTGCTTTGTTCAATTTGGCACTGCTTTATTCTCAGACAGCAAAAGAACTGATGGCTTTGCCCATCCTGGAAGACTTACTGAGGTACTATCCTGATCATACCAAAGGTCTCATTTTGAAAGGAGATATCCTTATGAACCAAAAGAAGGATATCATTGGAGCAAAAATGTGTTTTGAAAAAATTTTGGAACTGGATCCCAACAATGTGCAGGGGAAACACAATCTTTGTGTGGTTTACTTCGAAGAACGAGACTTAATAAAAGCTGAAAAGTGTCTGGTTGAAACACTAGCACTGGCACCTCACGAAGAGTATATTCAGCGTCACCTAAACATAGTTAGAAGTAAAATTGCATCACTCGGCGCTACAGAACAGTCATCATTTCCACCAGGTGGGACTGCAGCTGCAGAAGGAAAAAAAAAATCATTTCAAAATTTGAAAGAAGTAAAAAATGAGCAGAAAGCCACCCAAACAACAATTGGTAACAATAAAGGGCACTCGAAAAATGGGAAACTAACAGAGAAAAACAGTATGGACAAAGAGATTCCCAGAAGATCTACACAAGAAATCAAAGACATTGAGAAAAAGAGAGTTGCTGCTTTGAAACGACTAGAAGAAATTGAACGTATATTAAATGGTGAATAGTCTTTATCATGTCACAACAGAATAAGGGGAGAATGCTATTTTTAATTATTGTTTAATATGTGATCCAACTGGAAAGTGTTCTCAGTGCTTTGAAAATAGAAATAATTTTGACTGCGTATCACTTAGCAAGCAGCAAGAGGCATTACAGTGCTTTATATGAGAAAATGCAACTTTTAAAGATAATGTGGGAGATGGATGGGAGTTGAAGCATAAAGAGTTGAGCATAATCATAAGTGCAGAATCCTATCAGTGAAAAATTGCACTCATAAAAATGGTTGCTAGTCAGGGATATTCAGTAATGCTACTTTCAAAGTATTGGTGTAAGAACTGAATGCAGAATTAATGGGATAAGCCATACACTGCTGCTTTCTCCCATATAGTTTTCTTTGTATTAACATTACATACATTTCAGTTTATACATCATCAGTTTAAATCTTTCTAGACCTCTGCTGTACATGAGTTTTTCTTTTGCATTATTTTATTCCATAGCTTCTCAAAAAGTCATTAAAATGCCACTGGTATATAGGAGGATGCAACAAAACACTAAAATTTTCAATTGCGTTCTAAATATGGAATGATACAATAACCTTTTAATTGTTCTTTATTTAACAATGCTAATGGTTTATACTGGTAAAAATCTTATGGTGCTCTGAAGATCTTTAGACCGATTTTACTTTTAAAGGAAAAGTGTCTTCAACTGTCAGTCATCTGGGTTTTTTAAAAACTATATAAAAAAGGGTAATTTTATCACTTTTCTCCTAGTTCACTGAATGCTGATAAATGCACTTTCGGTACAGTAACAAGTATGCAATGCAGTAGTCCTTGTTGACTTTCTAAGAGTGGCTGTGGATTGACTCATTGGTGTAGTAAATTCTTTGTTTAGAGCAAACTGGTTTTACTATTTCTGTCATCAGAACTGTATTTCTATTCTTATGACTTTTTACACAACTAATATAAATAATGATTGCTGAAGGCAGTGCGATAATAAGCCACTGAATTTAGCAACATTTAACACAAAGAAATGTAGGTAGTACTTTTAAAATAATAAGTTCTGTTGTTTTGATACTTTGTCATGGGTGTGTGGTTTTTATTAAATATTTATTTTGACTACTAAAATATTCCCATTTAACTTTTACACTAATGCATCATGTTAATTTCTTACATGAATTGAAAATCTTTGCAATTTCAGTGTTGCTTTTATCCTTGTGCAATGCATATATTTTTTGTTCAAATATACTACCCATTACTTAAATCTCATCTTTTCCTTCATATGAGAAGGAAGAGAAGTGTGAGAGCTGGGTTAAGTAATAATCTAATTAATCATTAAATCTAACTCTTACTCTTTTTATGTTTTGTCTTACTTCATGATGTGAAACTATTCCTTAGCAGCACTACTGTTTAAACTTACTCCTTTCCGTAACTTTTTAACTTTCTGCCTGGGGCAGTAATTCAGCTGTACAATGTAATATTTATCTCTGTGGGAGGGATCTTAAATGGTTGAAGGCCTTGCACAGACCTTTTCTTTATTATGTATCATTTGTAATGTTACTACAACAACTGCTTGAATGGTGATATCAAAGGAGGGGGGAAGTGGGTTTTTAAAATCACAATTTTAAAGCTGCAGACATGAATGGGAGTATGCTGTGCAGCTGGTTCTTCATATGAAAGTTTTAAGTGCTGCTTGTAGTGAATTGCTTCCAGGAACCTCTTGACCACAGCTTAAAAATTGTTGTTTTATCTTGTCTGTGAATAATGTGGATACTTGTAGCTAAAATAGCTGGTATGTTGACCTTTTATCGAAACTTTAACTTGCATATTAAGTCTTCCCTTCATACCTTTGTTTTACAAAAGAATTAAGTCATTGTTCTGGGTGATACAAAGGAACATTCGTATGAAAATGGAAGGAACTAAGTAGTAAGAAAAGGTACTTTCTCATGGAGCAGGCCAGAATTCTCTCTATTAAGAGCTCCCAGACTTCCATTCAGTCTGTAAGTTGCAGAGGGGGAGTGCAGGTACATTCTCAGTTTCTGCAGTTGATCCTGTCATGCTGCTCTCATCTTGACAATCCAAGTATTTTTTCTTTAGTGACTATCAAGAATTGTTAGATTTATTGACACTAAGAGGTGCCATCAGGTTTCAGTAACTAAAATCATCAGACTAATGTAAACCGAAGGATACTGGAGGCAATTCGTTCAGTCTGTTACCAGGTACTATGCACCCTTTGCCTCTTCTGAAGGAATTTTAGTTTAAACAAGTATTATGAGTCACATCAGTGTGATCAGTTGTATTTAGCCTGTTCAGATGTATCAGCCATTTAAAATTAATGGCTGACATTAAATTTTAAATCAAATTTAAAATTAAATTCTTATGAGAGAAATGGGTCAGTAAATTTAAGTAGGGTAACTTTTGAAAAATAATTAAAATAGCATTTACTTACAGGAAAACTATGAAAGAAAAGAATTTTGGCTTTGTCTGCTTGCAGATAGAATTGAATAATCGACAGGCGTTTCACCCCTTTAAGTTCAACTTGTCTTTTCACCTCTCCTGCTATCCTCCTGTGCCAGAAAAGCATAAATGTCATCCGTCTTCAGAGCTCACAGTTTCACTAACATGCAAGAACTGGGAATTTCCAAGGGTGGGACAGGCTAAAATAATTTGTAGCCCTCTTCTCAGATAATGCAGTTGCTGTGGTTGTTGAAGAAACCTGAAGAGATGTCTTCTATCATCTTTGCATACATACACAAATTGTTCAAACTTAAATGTACAGCTGCAGTAAGCAATGCAAGTGCTATACGCATTTCTGCATAAAATTTCAGTGCAGACTCATTAATTTGTCAGATTAATTTTTTGATCTTTTGCAGGTGAGTATATGCATAAAGACGTAAATACATGTAAGCATAAGGATTAGTTATGTACGCATGCATATGGTTAGCACAACTGGCTGCTTATGGGTAACACAGTTGCAAAAAGACAATGTGTGCAATTGTAGATTAATCTTACAGAAATTTTTTGTCTGTTCTGCACATGAAACATCCTAGGACTTAATTTTCTAAGTATTTCAAGTATTCTTTATTTTCTAAGTATTTAGTCTTTGCATCACAACCAGTTTAAACCATGATAGTTCAGATCTGATTTCCTTAGTCTTTTCAGTGTGTTGATTTTTATTAGCTCAGTGAAGGAAATAGTCAGGTATTCTCACTTTCCTACAAATGGGCATGGACCAAGTGTCAGAAAGTGGAGGCACAAAGGATTCAGTGATACAGAAATCCTTTTAAGTGTGCAGTGCAGTTTGTACCTTGATTAGGGAATACTGGAAGAGATGCAGTGCAGACTTCATCCGGAGCCCAGGGGTGAACGTATAGGAAGATTGCTGTGGGTGGAGAGCTTCGTATAAAGAAAACCAAGAAAATATCCAACATATGCTGCCAGAACCTTTAACTGAAGGAAATAGGAAGCTTTAGATTTCTGTTCAGTTGTGGAGGCTTACTGAACTGCACCTTCTTTTGGAACATGACAACGATTCCAGCATATTTGAAAGGAAATATAGATGCTCAAATCTTAAGTGGGTCTTGGCTTCAACTTGTGAAATAATACGTGTGTAGCTACAGGGACTTAATCATCCAGCTCCCCATTCCCCACTGTCTCTGGCATGAAGTGGTGAGGCTTAGAAGCGCCTGCTCTGAAGGGGACACAGCTTTTTTCTGTGCCCATGGAATGAGAAAGATGCATGTGTTCTTTGTTTTCAGAGCATGAGTGGATTTGAATTTCTGACAACAGTATGTCTTATTACATGGCGTTTGTTCACCACTGGTAGCTGAAGCATACGCCTGAAGCATAGTCAACCTCATGTTTCCCATGGGACTTCAGAGCAAAGTGCTGACCTGCAAGAAATGTCAATTTTCTAATAGGGAAGTACGTGCTCTCTCAAAACAAAAGCTGCTGAAACATTTTGGCACTATGCATGCAGGTTGTCCAGTGCAGCATCTCAGCAGCTTTCCCTTCCTCACAGCTGCTGGGCATTCCAAGGCTAAGCGGCACTGAGAGCAGATCTTTAAGTGTAGTTCAGCCACCTGCCACTTGGATGTCTGACGAGGCCTTTGCAAGATCTAGTTGTGCTTTGTTAGCTGTAAAGCAGCTTACATGCCTTCTTCGAGGGTATAGTTTTGGGCTAAACATGCAGGCTTTTGTTCCTTCCTGAAGTTTCCTTTAGAGAGAGTCAATGAAGATCAAAACAATTCTGGGAAGTCAGTAGCCCTGGGGCGGGAAAAAAAGGCTCTTGGAAACTTTGCATTTCACAAAAGCATGAGGAAGAGTACCAGTTTGGGTGAGAGTAGTGACTGGGTTTTTCCTTGCCGAGGCTCGGTAATCCACCTCTGCCTGGAAAAATGTCTGGAACTGCAGCAGAACCTGCTACTCCTGGAAAGTCCTGCTTCAGCTGCTGCCATGTAGTCAAAATTACGCTTCGACTTCCAGCCTAGGAATTCTGCTTTGCTTAGACAGCTTAAAAATGGAAAGACACCTCTCCTTCCTCCCGTCCTTCACCTCACTTCATCTCCATACAAAACTAACGCTCATATAGTGTTTCAACAGATCAAGAAGATTCTGTCCCCCAAACATCCAACATAGATTGCAAAAAGGTAAGATATTCCTGCCTAGAATCAAAATAACATAGCTTACTGTGCTACGTATGTTACTATGCTACATTTATTTTGTTTTTTAAATAATCCTAGGTAGATATCACATTATTTTTATAGCACTCAGTGTCTGGTAGTGCAGCTAGGATTCTTTGAAAACTTAAAACCTGCTTTCTGCAGTCTAATATTTAGTGCCTATCGACAAACCAGTGGCCCTGCTTGCAGGATATATCTCTTTTTTGCAAACAGCCAGAAGAAATTCTATGCACACATCAACAAACAAAAAGCAGTGATGAAAAAAATGAAACAAAACACAAAAGACCCCAAACCAAAGCAATAAAAAAAAAGTCTCAGAACTTTCTGCATGATTGTCCTGGGATGGGAACAATGTAATAAGCTGTACAACTTTCTTGGGCTAGGAAATGTTTCCAGAAAAACACCTTTAACCTTCTCTGGCACAGTGTCATATGTTCAAAGATTGCTAGAAAAAGATGAGACTTTATAGATACCACATACTTTGAACTAAGGAGTTCTGTTTAAATAAAACATTATTATCATGTTAATACTCCATGCCACATCTTTACTATCATGAGAAATACACTACAAAAAAAGAGTAAAAAGCCCCTTTTCAGCTGGTGTCTTCACTGGTGCTTGCAGAACTGTAAATGTCTGCTGTTAAATGTCCCCACAGAGGCACTCACTTTCTTTACAGTTTGTTTAGAGGTTGCATGCTTGTTTGGGGAGGCTCAGCCTTTTTCAGGTGTGAACAGAAAGAAAGAAACAAAATGCTTTTGTTTATGGGGCTTTGTATGCCAGACTACACCTTGGCATTGAGGAAAAATGTATACATACTCACTAAAATTTTAGTTACTGGAAGGTCAGTGTAGCAGACCAATCGGTGTATTTGATACAATTTTGGAAGGTGGTGCAACTTACAGGCTTTATGTGAGGTTTTAAACTATTTTTTTTTACTCTGTAACTGTTAGGAATGTGAAATGTTGAAGGATTCTGAGTAGAACAGAAGTGAACATTAGAATAAAGCATATCATTCAGATTTCCTGCATCTATTCAGCATATATGTTTGCTCCTCACGTGTAATTATCAGGGTATTGTTTTTTAAACACACAGCAAGGTATTTTTAATTATATGTGTATTCATCCCTGCACAATGAGAGTAGGTGGAGGAGGAAAATACAACAATTGCAGGATGTCTTACCAAAAGTAGAAGTCATAAATCTTGATTTTTAAAATGCTGTCTTGAACATGCACTCACCTTTATTTCATTTGTAGTTGTTAACCCAGTCCTACCCTTTCACTGTATGTGATTGTCTTCAGAGTGTGATGCTGTAGATGGTGCATGTGAGGGAAGCTAAGTTATAAGAAATGTTAAGTGTTATTGAAATGCAATAAGATGAAAGGCATGTAATAACTGCTGTGCTCTGAAGTTATGCAAAAATATGGTAAGTATTTTTCAGTTTAAAAACCCAAAGATAACAATTGATAAAAGAAGTTTAAAAGGAGTTTCTGAACGGCCTTTCTAGCCCCTTGAACAAGTTTTTTATATGTTTGGAATGCTGGGTTTTCTTCAGCTCTTTACTTAAACATTTATTATGTTTCTAGTATAAATAGCTACCAACAAAGATATAGAGGCAATGAAAGCTATGTGACAACCTAAAACTTGTGAAATTCAAATACTTTGCAGAAACATTAAAGAAGGTGCTTGGAGAGTATTTCTTTAGATGTCTTTATATGAGAGGGTTTGCATGAAGTTAGAGCTACAATGATGAGAATTAATTAGATGGGTCATACCATATTTCTGCCCCTCACTTGGGTGAATGTAGTCAAGGTTTTAGTGCAAATATTTAGGTTTAAATTGACCTATGCAGGAATATTCCTTCGGATATAGA
>JAVHNF010029836.1:0-12072 GCA_034783455.1 Micropsitta finschii | reverse complement strand
CAGCCCCATAAATGATTCAGATGCTGCACTCCATCTCAATACTGGCCCGAAATACCACTGTAGCCATGCACAGAACCACTGATTTCACAGTGTTTTTCTACATGCAGTTCAACAATGGCCTGGGCATTGGACTGCACTTCAAAACATGCTCTCCCGACTCACCCAGGAGACTCAGGAAAACAGTAACTGACACCATCTGTGATGACTGTTTACCTCTGCTGTTCTCAAATATGACCATGCACTTTCGAATAAATTGACAAATTTCACAATACTGTTTGACCAGCTATCTTTTTCACATTTTTGGCTCAACTTGAAGAGGTGAGAGGATAATCTCAGAGTTCCACAACATGTGTTCTAACTGTGTTGGTCTTCATTATTTCCCCCTTTCGGTTGCAGTAAATATTTCTACCAGCAGCACACTACTTCACACCTAATATGGTGCTATTCTTTCTCCATTCTTTTTCTTCCTCTTTCCTCACAGTTTCCTGGTTTTTGTTCCCCCCGTAAGAGGCACATTGTACCTGCAACATACTACATCTGAAAATAATAATCCCTCCTCTGTCTTCCCCCCATGAGAGATGGCTTTTTAAATAAGATTTGACTCAATTTTTTTCTTAGCAAATCAGTTACTTCAATATGTAAAATAGGGAAAAACACAAGGCTAACAGTTGTTTTTTTACAATGCTGTGTCTTTTAAAACACATTCAAAGTAAATGCTCAAATGTTAAGCAAATCCCTCTATCCAAAACGTAATGAGGTTTGTTCCTGAATAAGACTGAGACCAATCACCACTGTAATATTTAGGAGAATTATTAGTAACATAAACATAAAAAGTGGATAAAAGGAAATACACTACATGTCACCACATACTGCTCTCAGATGATCAAAGTCCTCACCAGTTTTTTCAGACGGTAAAGTCTAGAGCTAGAAGTGCTAACACAGAGCAAGTTCAGGCAGGGGAAGCAGCAGGCACATGCAAGGGGTGCAGCTGATGGTGCTTAAGCAGGGGGAGCACCAGCAGGGAATGCTGGAAGGGAAGGAAGCCGTTGGCATCCACACAGGGGCTACAGGGGAAGACATTTTCAAGTGAGGACAAGGCGCCAAATTTAAAATGCATGGCACAGCACCTTGCCATAAACCACTCCTGCAAGAGCAACAAGCTAGCCTTACTCTCTTGCTCTCTCTTTACCTCAACCCAGCATATTCATTTAGTACTTCTTTCTTCCTAAATCCAAACCTGATGACTTCTCAGTTTGTCTACTGAAAGAAAAAGAACAGAAAACCCATATGTGGACAACTTTTTGCAGAAGCCTACCTTTTCTTTCTCGAAAATGAAGGAACTATGAAAAAGAGGAGGAAAGACAATGTAGGCAGTTTCTGCATGATCCACCGCATCACGCATTCCCAGGCTCACTTTAACAGGGCTTGCAACGTCCTAGATCTCTCAATCTCAGATCTCTTTTAACAACAAGTAAAAGTAATTTATAACTCTGCCCCACTTTTAGAGATAAAATTGAGACCTTGTTTGCTTCTCTTCTGATGTACAATAAAAACAAAATATGAAAGTAAACTTCCAGGACTGACATAAATAATGTGGGCAACAACATCTGAGCTCTTCCTCTTTGCCATTCAAAGCGACAGTGTGCTTGGTGTCACTCCAGACAGTTTACACACAGAGCGAAAAAACCTCTAACACATCTTGACTTCTCTAAAGAGCTTTTTTTTGCAAAAAAAGTGGGGAAGTCATTGGAATAATGATTTTTAGGGAAATATTTTTACCGGGAAAAAAAAAAAAAAAGGACAAAGAATATTTGGATTTCACCCTTCAAAAAATGGCTTAAAGAATGGGTTTTCCTACACAAAGAAATGTTCTGAAATAAAGATTTTTCTAAAAGGACACTGGAAAGGAACAAAGATGGCCAAAGACTTAAGTAGTCTGCTCTGTAGAAGGAAGATGAGCAATCTTTAGGCTATGCTATCTCTTTCAAAGATGTAGTACAGTACAGTTATAGTGTACTAGGTAATTCTCAGCATCTGACTTCTCTGTCATCCAAAGCAGAATTTTTACAGTACACTAGATCTAGCTTGTTTCCTATGATCTCTCCACAAATAATTGCATCAGATGAGATTTACCCTCCAAAAGTCAAGCTGACTAGCCATTATCAGCTCGTATTTCTCCAGATGTTTTGTGATCTCATCCTTTCTTAATGTCTCTAGCATCTTGCCTACCACCAAGGTCAGATTTATTGGTCGACTATTTCCTGGTTCCTCCCCAGTCTCCTTTTCCCAGAACACGGCAAGCAAAACGAAAGCAACCGAGAGCTAGAATTGCAAAACTATTGCCCCTTGTGTTGAAAAAGACACAAGAAAAACCACAAACTGACACAGCTTATTTTTTGTTTCCAATAAGAGTAGCAACAGATTTCCCTATAAACCCAACTCTTAAGCTCTAGAAGTAGCATCAGCCTCTTTCCCTCTGTTACAAACTTTCACACTCCATTCTTTGTTCAGACCCTATTTTGCTTCTTACCCTATCCTCTTCTTCACAGTTTTTCCTCTAGAACAGCCATGCCTTATATAGCCAGCATCTTCAAAGTGTCTTAGGAACCTCTGTATCAAATGCCACAGCTACTCCCCTGTGGTATCATGAAAGCCAGACTAAACCGAACTTTGAAGGTTCTGGCTACACAGGTCATCAAGAAAGTGCACTGCTATGTCCCAGGGATAGACTGAAACCGAAGGGGAAAAAAAAGAAAAGGCACCCCAAAATAAAACACACACACACACACACAAAGAAAAAGGTAGGGAACATGGTGAGAACAGAAAAGAGAGGAGAGGTGAAGAAACACAGCAATACAAGACACCCACTGGCTTAAAAGAGTTAACTACTGGTCATACCTCGTAAGATCCTCTTTTGATTCATACTAACAGAATACTGTAAGTATGAACCTCAAAATAACAAAGCTGAAGTTCACTGTCTATGCTATTCTGCTAGAGTAAATTAAAAGGGCAACGATCAGCATTTAACTCCTGGGTTCTATTTTACATACAGATCCTGCATTAATTTTATGCAATGAAGCTATAGGGAGACAAATCACAATGGACTAATGGTCATTTATTAGGATGTCTGTATCACTCCATTTCAATACAGAAATAATTCTTCAATAACAACAAAAGTAATATCTTCATAAATGGAATAAATATCTTTTGTGTAATTTCTTATTTAAGGACCTCTACTAATTTCAATCAGCATGGAAGCCCGACTCCCAACCAGTCAAAGAGCGACCTGAAGTCCACACAAACTGACACTGGTTTGCAGGGTTAAAATTACTGTGTGGCATTTATACGCAATTTAAAAACAAAAGCAAGAAGCTGCTTCACATTTGTTTCTAAATATTAATGGATGAATAGATGGGTCTCTCCTGCTGCTTATAATTGCTTCAGAGTTCTTAGAGTGAGAAACTGAGATTTCTATTTCCTTTTCTAAATGTCAGTGTACGTTTTCCCTCCCCCTCCTTCCCTGCCTCTAAAAGACTCCTTTTTCCATAAGAGTTTATGCCCTAATAAGAAAACCGGACATACTATGGAAGACAGAGATGACAGAGTATCAAAACACACAATCCCTCTCTTTGTTAGCCTTGCAGAAAGACTTTGAAAGAAAAAAAAGAAAAAACAGGATGAAGGCTGAAGACAATAGAAGGACTTTTATAACCAGGGACCAGAGCAGAAAGATGCAAGAAATACAATGAGATCTTTAAAATGGGTCAGTAAAGCAAACAAAACACATTCAGGCATACTTTTTTTATCCAAAAAGTTCCACCACACACAATCAAATTTAAGGATACTCATGACATACATCCGGAAAACCTATAATCTAAGGACTCAACAAGCAGCAATTTGGTCAGATCATTTTCTCCTTCTCCCCTCATATTCAATCACAATTATAGCACCTCTGCATCAACCCATTTCCCCTCTCCTTTCCCACTTAACAAACCTTCAACGTAACACAACCAGAGACTACACGCAATACACCAAATATAAGTTTCCTCACATCTTCTACATGCGTGTTGAGCTCTTCAGCCATGCAGTAGTGAATAGTGGATATCCAGAGTGGATAGTATTTTAACTACTGTTTCTGTCTTCATACAAGAGTCTATCACCCTATCACCTCATTGTGATTAGAGTAACAGTAACAAGCACTGCCAGTGAGGAAAAAAGTAAAAACAAAAACAAAAAAACAAAACAAAAAAAAAAAGTTCATTCATTAATTTTTCTATTTCTGCCTGGTTGAGGTTAGACATGTCACAGAGATGACTCTGGCCCCTGTACAAACATCTGCGCTATTGGAAGTCGAGCTTCCTTTAAGTGACTGACTTACAGAACTGCCAAGAGCTCTCAGCCAGGCAGCAATGTTTAATTTCATTTCTCCATTTGTATTTTTAATCTTGGAAACAAAAACAGAAATTTAAAGCATGCTGACAGAAGAAAACCACCCCACAATTCTAGAAAGCCCTGCTAGTTCCCTGACAGGCCAAAACACCTGCTCCTGCTAATGATGGCTTTATGCTTATATACACCTGCCATCCAGAAGGGGTCCAGAGCACTTTGCAGCCTGATTTATACATACACAAATCATTAAAACCACCAAAATTAAGCCACTGCTGGGGTGAGATGTAGCAACTGTTTAACTGCACACAGACATTCTGTTCAAGTGCTCATGACATGAATTCAGAGCCACCATATCCAACCAAAGCTACGGGGGAACATTAGGTAAAGAGAAGATCACTGCCCAGTCTGGATTTTGCCCAGTCACTACTTACATTTGCATATGGAAAGCCCTAGGATCCTTAAAGAACACATACAGGACAACCTTCAGCTTTATAAATGATCCAAAAGACATGCAATATACATTTCCTATATATAAACTCCTCCTTTAGCAGTCCCTCCCTGCAGTAATTACCGTTTATGCCTTAACTTCAGAAGCTCACAATATCAGACATCAGTTTTGGAAACATCCTGTGGTTGAAGCACTTGATCTTGCAGAGCCAGCAGACTGATAGGGTCTGGCAATAAATGTAGGTGATTAAAAAAAAACCAAAAAAAATTCTTTACAAAACACACACACACAAGTGGATCAATTTCCCCACAGCCACCCCCAGCCAAAAAAACTAAATTCGTCAACTGATCCCAAAACAGCTACAAAAACCAAGAGAGTAACAGAGCTCACACACTGGCAAGCTGAGGAGGAGAGATAGCAGTGCTTTCTAAAACACTCTTTGCATGGACAATGCCAAATTAATAGTTGCAAAGTCAATGAAGTAGAATGAAATAGGGGTCACCACACATACCAGGAAAGCAAAAAGGCACTAGGAAGCAGGTTAAAAAGATTAGGAAACCTGGCATTCAAAACCAGGGCATCTTTTACTAAGACCTCCTCCAGAGGTCTTCTTACTTGAAAGCAGCTTTATTGCAATCCTAGAAAGAAAACTCAATTCTCAAGTGTAAATACAGACAAGTCTGAAATACATGACTGTTTTAAAGTTTCAGACACCTCTGCCTCTGAATCATCCTAAAAATACAATTCCAATTTCATACTTTTCAAGAGATGTTTCTTCCCCAAATTTTTGTACAGTGCTCCTCAAGGTAGCAAAATAGTTTTTTTTAAAGTTACAGGTAAGTGCAGAAAAATTGTAACAATGGGCAGTTAAAAATACCTCAGCCTAAAACATCATTTGCAACTAAAAACATCTCTCAAACATATCTCTTATTTGAAGAGTTTCTAGATTCATAATGGGAATGAGAAGCATAATTCAGTGTTTCCTTCTCCTGCTTTATTCAAACACAGGATAATTCTCAAATGTTATCAGAACAAGGTAGACTTGGTACAACAGAATTATCAAATGAGTTATTTAAATAATGAGTGAAAAGGCATTTCTAACTGAAATAAACCGGAACAAAACAAAAAAGTAAACCCCAAACACACATACAAAAAACCCCAAACACTCCACAGAAACACCTTTATCAAAACATTTTTACGTGAAGCATCAGATGACTTGGCAGTTTACTAAACTAAGCTGTGTATCCAGCTGTTAGAAATGTTTTCACCTTTTTAAAACACAGATTATCAACATTTTCTAAATTCTTAGAATTTTCTTACGATTGCAGAAGAACTATCAGCTTTTATCAAAGTTATGATAACGTAATTCCCTTTTCTTTCAGAAAAATTATACACCTTTGCACCTTCAGGCAAGTTGTTGCAAACCCTCTAGAAAAATCCTGAGTCTGCAAAACCATGCAAGCTTTCCTACTGCTGGAGCACACAGATTGTGCTCTTGGTCCAAAAATATGATGATACTATGGAAAGTACCTAACACTGCTCTCTCCTTTCCAAGTAACAATTACAGAATACAAAGAAACAGGTAAGTAGCTTATAGAAGCAATGCTGTAGTACTCAGAAACAAGCACCCCTCTATCCCCATAAAAAGAACAAACCCACCATTTGGGGAATAAAATATTTACGAATACAAAAAATATAATGGTACCTTGTGACTACGTTACTTCAATTTTGCCACCCAGCCAAGAATAAAGACTTTTTACTAAAATCAAATGCCATTAGTGGTGCAACAGAAATGTACAGCATGCCCAATCTCATGGCTATTCTTCCCATCTAGGACACTGGTACCAAGAGAGGTTCAAACACAAACAAAATAGCACATTCTCTAGCAAGTCTCTGCAAGAACACAGCCCTGCTCACAAAACACAAGCATATTTTTCACCATTCAAATGAAGATTCACGTCAAGACAATTCTACCTTCTAACACAGAAAGAAGAGCTACAGATCTACATACAGACCAAAATAATTTGCTACAGTATAACCTTTAACACTCTAAGTAGCATCTCCTTCGGTTGCTATCTTTATCACCATTTTCAAAGCAGTTAACAGTTTTCGGTGAACACACAGACATGAACACACACAAAGAAGACCCCTTATATGTGCATCTTCTCAAATCTGAGAGCAACTCACACACGCTCCTTATATGCCATTTCCTATTAGGGTGAAGAGGAAAATAACAGACTATATCAAGATATGCTGCTAAAAGACAGATGGCCACGCAAGAGAAAGTCTATTGTCCTGAAGGGAAGAAACACTTACCTCGTTTGTGAAGCCACCCTTCCTTCACTATTGCTACTTCATTCATAATGGCAGGAATGTCTCTTGAAAAACCAGTTTATACTCAAAGATCACTCTGTTGAAATTCCTGAACTCCCGCAGGAGGCTCCACAAAAGGGATGGAAGTTTCTTTTCCGTTTTTCTCCTCCTCAGCTATTTCTAAAAAGATCAAAAGAAGAGTGTTTAAGTATGTCACATATGTACAGTGGGATACAACAGGGAGTAGCCTTCATTGCTGGGTTGCTGGTTTGGGGAGGTATGTGTGGGTTGTTATTATTCCTATTATTACAAATCTTAAATAAGGGCTGTAGCTCTTCGCGAAGATTTTTCTATCTTGGCAGGCGGAGGTACCAAAATATGTGCTTGCTAAAGTCCTGCTCCTTCACTGAGCAGGTTGGTCATGGTCAGACTCGCATCATCACCACATGTTATCTGGATCAGAGGTGGACGCAAGACCTTGCCCAGCAGACTTCCACCTTCCTAACAGTACCTCATTCTCCACAACAACAAAAGTTCTGAGATTTCACAAAGACCAGTTTTAAGTATTTCCCAGTAAGATGACTTCCAGAACCTCTTCTGGAAGGTTTCTCTACAGTCTAATGTGTAGCAGTCTATCAACAGCACACAGTGCATCTTGGGGATAAAAGTCTGACAGTAAATATTCCCAAGACTCTGCTACAGATTTTTCTACCTTCAGCATCATCCTGTTAATCCCCCTCAGATCTCCAAAACTCCTCAAAAAGTGTCTTATCTCGCATTTGTAATTCCTACCTCTCCTATTGTGCTTCCCTGAACATGCCTGCAGCTTGCCACTGTCTTCTTGCAATGAAAGACACCTAAACACAATTTAGGATTTTTATCCCTCTGGTTTATGAGAGGCAGTTTCTATCTAAATAGCTCAAAACTTCCATATCTTATTGAAAATATGTCTAGCTCATGGCTGCCTACCACGGAAACGTTATTCATGCTCCTCTCCCTCATTGAAAGTAATCTCTTCCCAAATGCATTAGCTTTTATTATTTTTCTAAATTGAATCTGATTATTTTTCCTCTTGCAGTACAAATTTTCTGTTTGTTTTTCTTTAATGACATCTGTGCTCTCCAAAGCGTCCATACTGCAATTCAATTTGGTATTACTTGGGTGATCAAAAACTGTAATTGGTGACAAGTTCTCAGCAATAACCAAGAAGTTTAATAAGAATCCAGCAGCATTCGTAACCTACCACCAAAGACCCAACTTTTACTGGAGTCTCTCTCCAACCACAAAGACATCACATTCCCACCTAACAAATATGTTAGGTCTCTGCATGCATCTGGTATGCATGCATCGATTATCTCTGAGCTTGCAGGTGACAGCCATCCATCAGATACTAGATTAAAAAGCAACTAATTCCCCATAACTCACTAAGCCACAACCCTTGACAGAAGAAACAAGTGGTCAAAATGAATCCAACCTAGAACTGAAACCACAGCAGGGACAGAGGGCTCTGTACCATACATAATCAGTGCTCTGAAACGGGCAGCCTTCAAAGCAAAGCAGTGAAGTCTGAACAAGTTCCATCACTGCCAGCAAAAATGGACTGGGAGAAGGGAGGTCACTCCCCTCATACTTTGCCCATGAAATTTCACTGTTTATCAGTATTCATCAGGCTTTTCCAGTAACACTTTATTTTCTGCTTTTCCCCCAGAAACAAGGTGTTCAGGGTTCGCGTTTTTTCGGTTTTTTGTTTTTGTTTGTTTGTTTGGGGTTTTTATTACAAATCTGATGTATCTCACTGGTTATAATTATCAACTCCAAGAAAAAAGATGCTTGCCTAGGGAGGCAAAATGTATGAAAACTGACACTGGCACAAGAGACATGTAAGGATTCCTTAATTTCATTAATAAATATGAAAACACCATAGGCTGCAGAATAAAGCTCAATAACCCACAGCTACCAGAGTTACTTGGAACAAACTCCTTTAGCAATTAGGATAGAACCTGATGAACATTCAAGCTTTCATTCTCCCTTCAAAACTGCATGCACAAGTCATGTGAGCTAGACTTACTTGTTAATGTCAAAAGGAGACTAGACCTTGTTTAGAGGCTTGGTTTAAGCATTGAGCAATTTGCAAACTGCTTGTTGAACAAAACTGCTATCACAGCTCAATGTCTGGAAATGCAACACTTATGTGTGAAAGTTAATGCTTCTAACCTTGTGCCATAACAGAATGCAGGGACCGTGCAACCTACCTCTCCATCTTGAATTCAGCAATTTAGATGCATTGAAAAAAAAAAAAAAAAATCAAATCAAGATCCTTTCCAATAACCACAAGTGAAAAAAGAAGCTACAAACCAAACTAGCCTGTAGAAAGGACAATCCTATTATTAAAACCAGAAAAAAGCACAAAGGCACAAAATTCTGCAATCTGTGACTAACTTACTCCAGGTGTTTCTGGGTTAATGCTTGCCAAGATTGCCACTTGGCAGTCTCCTGTTCTATGGACTAAACTGTCATCTGGTAATCTGAATTTGTATGACAGTACAGCCCAAAAAAAGCAGATCAACAAATAACTCCAAAGTCCAGAGGAACTACTTTTTCTACTCTCTGTGGTGTCAAGGAAGTTTGGAATGCCTTTTCCCTACAGTATCTACCCAAGAAACACTCCCCGCTTGCTACTGCAGCCCTGCTATCAGGGTTGTGTCTTTATCTGCCTGTTTCCTTCAAAGGAAGAGGGGTGGTAAAGAGGTATTATAAAGGAGCCATGCACAGAAGATTTGGTACCATGGCACAAGGAAGCAGGAAGACACTAAACGTCTCCCAACACTAACCTGCCACATGAGCTCCACCTGGGTCCTTCAATCAGCTATGCCAGAGAACTTATTTTATAAGGGGAAACTTAAGCTATTTTTAATTCACACTGTGAAGAACAGAGGATCCCTTCTCATTGTCTAACAAGATCTTCATAGACACAGCTCCAACAGCAGCAAACCTGTTGTACCTGGTATATTTTAAAATACACATTCAAGCTGTGCCTAATATATCTGTTTTAGTAAAAGACTCTATTCAAGACAGTGGCAACAAGTAAGAGTAATTTCTCGGAATAGAAGAGCAAGTTAACTCCAGGTCAACACACTACTGAAGATGCGTAAACCAGAGAAAGTTCCTTTTCCATAAAATCCTTAGAGGGAAGAAAAGAAAAAAAAAAAAAAAAAGGAATGATTAACAGTCCACATTTATGGCCATCTAGGAATGGTTCCCAGTGAACAGAGGGCATCTGAGGTAAGTATGACCTGTCTACTTCAGCCTGTATCTGCATAGGACTGAATACTGTCAAAAGCTAAACAACTCTTTCTTTCTCTCAGCCTTCTGTTTGCTTGTTTTTCAATATGCGTTTCTGTAATTTCAATACCAAAGTATCCTCATAGACCTGAAGAGGAGTAAATCATGAATGGCATGACATCAGCATCCTATCACAGTGCTGCTGGTTTTATGCATATATTAATTCCTTAGTGGTTATTAACTTTTTCATAAATAACAACTCACTTCCCTAAGCACTGCAGCAGCAAAACCTGCTTTAAGGAGTCAGTCAAACCAACCACCCAACAGAAGGTGGAGCAGAATCATCTTTTCCGTATTTGGGAGAGTTGCATTAAGGTTCGTTCTCTCGTTCTGTTTGTTATACTCGCCTTCTTTTGTCTCTACAAAAATTAAGACAAGAATCTGTCCTCCTTGCCCCTATCCAAGATGAAATTTATATTAATTTCTTCTCACATTCTGAAGCAGGGCAGGAAGAAAAGGAATTCTTCCATAATGTTGAAGCAGAAACCGAACCTTACAGGATGCAGGAACCTCCATGGTAATCACCTCATCTTCATGAGGGAGAGGAAGCAAGAGACTGAAGGAGGATGAGACTCACCAACCTCAGTCCTGCCACTGCCTCACCTGGAATGTTAGACTGTACGCAGGCTGTACTAGTTAGCCCAGATCAGAAAGCAGGCTACAGCAAAGTATGCTCCTGGATTAATACTTGGCCCATCACACCATCAGTTACCAATGTCCACTGCCCTGTTTTGGCATAGTCCTGATGATCCCAGGACACCCCAAGCCCTAATGTGCATCCTTACATGTTCTTACAACACACAGCAGGAGGACCAGGCAAAAAAAGGATCCAGCTGCCCATGTGTGCCTACCTTGGCCACATGATACTGTCATGAGAACATGTCGCAGGAACTGGAGAATGGGGGGTGTATTCAGGGCCATTACATGGGATATCATGAGCAACCCAAGCTCTCTTCCCACAGCTGACCCCAGATCGCAGCGTAAACTCACAGGTGACAGCCAACTGCAGCTGAACATCACAGACACAACAGAGTTGGGCTCCAGCCAACATTTCAAGTGGAGAGTACAGATAGGTGTCCCCACCAGGCCTCAACCAGTGAAGTACATCTCCCATGCTACACAGGGTGTTTTGCAGGAGCAGCAGTGGTTCCAACATGTTCAAGGCCCTATAAGCTCTCAGAAGCTTTGCACCATGACCCAATTACCATATCTGGGCAGACAGCTTTCAAGAAAGCTTAGAAGGACCAGGTTCTTCCAGCATTTTAGTTTGCTTTACAAAAATGCACTGTGGGCCCCAAGTTAGGTGTGGCCACCAGTATTTGCTACTAGATATTTTATAACAAATGACACCATGTCTAAACTGGTATTTCACAGAAGCAAGTGGAGCTTGTCACATAGAGGGGAGGTTAATATTGTTCAGGTGATAGACCAGAGTTACCATACGCAGCTGTCCAAGCTGCAACCACAGCTACAGTTTAAGAGGACAAACTAAGCTGCCTATTTCAAAACTGAGTGATGGCAGAAAAGAGACTTCTTCACATCCTGTCAAAGACAGAGCCCAGGCAAAATTCTCTTTATGT
>JAVHNF010029831.1:0-11114 GCA_034783455.1 Micropsitta finschii | reverse complement strand
GCTCCAGTGGAAGGGGTCCCTGCCCGTGGCAGGGGCTGGAGCTGGAGGAGCTTTAAGCTCCCTTCCAACCCAAACCATTCCGCGATTCTATGATTCTCTTTACTCATGAGCACCAGCTCTTCCAAGACTGCTGCTCACTGTTTGTGGATGCCACTCAGGCATCCAGTCCAAGGCAGAATGAGGCTCAAGCAATCTCTTTTTTTTGTCACTATGACTTTGCTGAGAGACAAAACGCTGCTGTAGGAAAAAGTAAAGAAATAAAAGCAGGGGTTCTGTAGAATGTACTGTGCCCTTAGAAACTATCTGAAAAGGAGCAAAAGAACTTGAATGAGCTGGCGGATCAAGGCTGGCTGAAGAAAGGCATCTTCCTTCATTGCTTGCACTTCTTCATTTCCAGTACCTGGTTTTTCTGGAACAGATGATGGGCACATCTGCTCTCAGTGTGAGTGCTGGTTAACAGGGACGTCGTACACCAATTACTTTCCTGATGCTTGGCCCTTCAAACATGGCACATGAGACCACAGGTCCCTGCACCACCTTGCTGCTGGAAAAAAGGCTTGCAAGGAGAAACCAAGCCAAAAGACAGTGACCATCACCCACCAGCGAGGCTGTCCACAGCCGCCTGCTGCTCTCCTAAGCCAAACCTGTCTGTGATTCTATGACGATGGACTGCAAAGTAAATCACTGACATGAGAAGAGCAAGATATGTTCTGAGATGCGGGTTCGGTCTCCACGTGAGGAGCAGCAGTGGTGAGATGCAATGGACCATCAGGTGGTGTGCTCCGTACCACCACTAAACCTTGCACTGATTCAACTGGGGTTTGCATCCCTGATTATGTCCAAAGAGCCATTTCAGCTCTAGCAGTGTTTCTGCACTGAAACCACTGGCAGTACATGATCAAACCAAAGCACTGAAGCTTCAAGGTTAAGAATTCCTGGCTGCCTTCCTTGCTGCCAGAGAAGAACCAAAGAAGAAATTGCTTTCAAATAATAAAAGAAGAAATTAGAAGTTAAAAAAGGAAGACAAAAGTGAAAATCCTGACACTTAAAACACTCCCAGCAAAGGAGGTGAGCCTGCAAAATGCATGGAGAAGGTTCAATCCTTACAACTGCTTCTGTTGTCCCCACTGTACACACAGTCTGTCCATCCGTGAGCTCCCCAAGACAAAGACTTTCCTCCCATCACACCTTAAACTGGTTCGAGAATGGCCATGGCTCAAAAGGCAAGAGCTTGTAGCACCAGTCTGGCTGCCAGGTTCCTGGCTGGGAATAAGACCATAGGGGCATCTAAATCTAATGCTCCCAGGAGTGCTTTGGGCTACATGTTATTCCAGAGCAAATCCTTGGTGGACTTGAAAATCATTCTGAAAATACCCAATGCACTTCCAAGGGGGTAAAAGAAATGTTTTGACCAATCTTCCTCTGCTGATGATGGACTGCTTCAATTAAATGGGTTTGGAGAGACCCAAAACACATGTCTGAGAAGAAATATCACACTGTCCCAGGATAGCCCAAGCAAATAAATCCCCAGAAGCTGGGGAGACAACAAGGCTACCTCTGACTCAGCACTCAGCCTTCCCTGTCAGGAAAGATGCTCTATTTCTCATTGTTCTGCTGTGCATTTGTTAGTAGACTCAGCTCCTTCTCTTTAGATGATATCTATATTTCTCTATTCTACTGGCTGTGATGGATGAGAAAGAGATTTCTCCCTACAAACTCATTTACAATGGAAAAAAAGCCACAAGCACAATATAGAACTTTAGTGTATGCGCCTCTTTAGACAAATAAACAGTGCTCCTTTTCCTAAAACATCTAAACATCTTGTATAGGAAATATTAGACCTCAGTTGACTGGAAAACGAAACTAGGTTTATGTTCTCTTCCAAAGCCTCTTGTGATACTATCAATATTTTTTCCCCTGTCAAGAATAATGGCTTTTCTACAGGCCAGCAGATAGGAAAGTGCTTACATATATTTCTAGATGCAAACACTTGCCTGAATTACCTTGTTTTAATGCACTTCAGAGTTTGGTGCAAGTTCCTTGATGACTCTGGATAATAAGAGCCTGTGGCAAAAAGCCATGTTAAATAAATCAGCCACTTCAAAAGCAGTATAAGATGATGATAAAGAAATCCCACAGGCATCCACACAGGTCTTGGGAAGCAGCTGGTACTGCATCAGTAATCCCACATAACCAGAAGTGGAACTATTCAGGTTTGGTGTTTGGATCTCACCTGCAGGTTAAAGATGAAAGGTGAGGGACCCCCCTCCAAATGCAACACAAGCACCTACATTCTCCATATGGCTCAAGCTTTATGTGCTTGGCAGGTGCAGGAATTTGCCAACTCTGCTCATGCAAAATAAAATAACATTAAAATAAAAGACTTCTTGTTGAAAAACTGAGAATCCCAACCCAAAAGAAGCAGCCAGCAAACCAGCTCAGAAGGTGTTTATTTCCCAGTGCCTGTCCTCCCCATGCTATAAAGCCTGGCACATCAAAATATCAATCCCAAACCAAACATCGCTGGCTTTTCATCTGCAAATTGAAAACCAGTAAGAAGTAGGAGTTCCACAAAACCAAAACCTTCTCAAAGCAAACACATTATTTATTTCAAACCGCATTTTAATGAAAATCTCACATTCAGTTAAAACAAAAAGAAGGATTCAGTGGAAATGTTGGACTAACCACAGAGAGAAGCTCCTGCACAAGGAAATGTTTCAGTTTCCTTTAGGATGGGAATTGCAAGACAAAGGGCATGGAAAAATCCTACACTGTCACTACTCATCATTCCTGGTTAACAATATAAGATATATGATAGAAGCAAAACAATTTGGTGGCAGAACATCATAAATGAAGTCTGTTTTCCCTGGAAACTGCATAACTATTTGAATTAATTTAATTTGAAATATCAAATTAAATTAAACTGTAGAATAATCCCCAAGGGAAAGCATATTTCATTTGCAGTGTCTTCTGATAGAGTATTCTCTGCCAAAAGTTTTGCTATGCATCTGGCTTTGGATCTAAATTTATTGCATTAGCTTTGGGAAGACTTTTAATAGACAGGGAGATTAAAGGGGAAGGGAAAAAAAGAAGGAGGTTGTGATGAGAAAAAAGACCCCAAACTGGATACAGATCAGAAGTGCTGAGCATGGATAAATCTGGGCTGTTCTATCTCACCTGGCTCAGTCTGCTCTGATTTCAACATCCAATCAAAGGGGAATGAGACATGTCATTAAACAACTCCAATGCTGCAATTGCCTGTATCCATATGCACAAATATGATGTCTTCAAAGGTACCTGACAAGCTACAACATCGTCTTAAACTTGCCAGCCAACCTAATAGCAACCAACAGGGGGAAAGAGGGTCAGAAGATAATGAATGGGGAAAGATGGGCTTTCTAAATAGGCTTTGAAGGGCAGAGACAGGAAGGAAAGCACTTTCCTTGTCAGGAGAAGCCAGGCTGGGATTTTCATTTCCAAAGTAGAGTAAAGAGGAGGGGGAAATAAAACCAGAAATCAAACCCCACCAGAAGACCGCTATCTTATTAGTAATAGCTACCTTGCTTTTTAAATAACCTTCGAGATAAATACAAGCTGGGGCAGATCTCGGCCACACTTTGGTTCAACAGGTTGGGAGGAGGGAGGTGGTGACCCCATCAGTTTTCAAAATATAGGTCAGGCACAAAAGCAGCACTTACAAAATGAACGCTTTTGCTTTTCACGGCAAGAAATTGAAGAAAATTGCAGCCAGCAGCCGCCTGTAGGTTGATGCGGTGGGAATAATCTATTTCTTTCTTTCTTTTCCTCCCTTTCTTTTTTTTCCCCTTAAAGTTTCCCCTGCGAGCGAACACAGAGCAGCAGATGTTGGCATGGAAGAAGGGATTTGCTCTCTACAAACAGCCCAGTCCCTCCAAGACCAGCCCTGCATCAAACCCAAACCAAGCATGCATCCAGTCCACTTCCCTCTCTTGCCCCCTAAAATAAATCCCCGTGCTCGGAAGTATCTTAATCAAATAAAAAAGCATTAGGACTCAAATCTCAGCAACCTCCCAGTTTGTTTTAAATCTTGATTGGAAGAATTATCCTGACAAGAAAATTAGTGGGAAGTCAATAAACCTGTAGCCTGGAGATAGAGCTGTGAGTAAGCGGCGAGAGAATTCATTTGATCACGCACACCAACGCACCCGAGCCGACGGACTGACCTGGCTGGCAAAGTTTATTACGATTTGAACCATGAAACCATGAAGTGCAGGTAATCATATTTAAAGAGATAAGAAACACAACTAGCACAGGCTTGAGCCGCGACACAGAAATTCTCATTTATAGCGGTCACGGGTGGAAAATCAATACCCACTTTTGGATGCAAAAGGAATGTCAGACTTGACAAAGCTTCTTTGGATTTTCCTCCCCCCTTTCCCTGCTTTTCTACAGCTTCAAAACCAAAAAACACAAGGAGATTTGCATGCTCGCTCCAGCCAAGGCTCCCCCCCACAACTTGGCTCACGGTTCCTCAAGATTTTCTCTGGCAACAACCTCATTCCATCTACCCTTGTCAGAGCGCATCTTCCTCTGGGTCCAAGGCAAATTGTCTTCATGCCACTTACTCACAATTCTCCTCTGCCTTTCTTCTGCACATTCAGAGCCCTGTCCTGCTCCATTGCCTAGAGGGGAGCTCAGATTTGCACGGCAATCAAGGAAGTCTGCTCCAAAAATACGGGTTGGGAAGAGGACAGATTATTCTCCAGCTTCTTTGAATTCATTTATAAGGTGATAGGGAAAACAACTCTGCATTCTTTCCCCCTTTGCCCTCTATAAACCCCACAATAATGAATTATTGGCAGCAAAATGCTCAACAGGCTCTGCTGTTTATGAACTTTCCGTGCTCAAGCCTGGTTATTTATGAACTGATTCTTCATGTAGCAGTTTTTTGAGGAATGCTTGCTGCAAACATATTTCAGCCTTTGGGTTGCTCACAAATGATTCACCGCAATATCGCTGAGGGCATACGCAAAACGAGTCTGCCTTTGATACATGGGCTCAGAGTGATTAAACATGAGGGCTTTGTTAGAAGAAAGAGTTATGGCAGCAGCTTCCATGCAGCTGGGCAACCAGCTTACCTGAAAACACCACCTCACACAACTCCCACAACCCATCCCTGGCAGTGTTCAAGGCCAGGTTGGTCACCCAGAACTGGTTGTCATGTAGATAGGTTAATCGGGCTCACCTCACCCTTATTTTCACAGTTGGGAAGGGAGAGGTTAATCCAAGCATCCTCCCTCAAAATCAAAGCAATCATCAGGCAGCTCCTTGACTGGGATAACGAGTCCTAAAAGCACAGTGACAGCCCCGGATTGAACCACTGCTTGCAAAGGCTGAGATAAAGATGCAAACTGTTTGAGATGGCTGTCAA
Organism: Micropsitta finschii; assembly: GCA_034783455.1. Taxonomy (NCBI): domain Eukaryota; kingdom Metazoa; phylum Chordata; class Aves; order Psittaciformes; family Psittacidae; genus Micropsitta; species Micropsitta finschii. Next base: position 5,704 of record JAVHNF010029831.1, on the reverse strand, counting down.
ATTACAGGCAAGCAAAGAGGAGGGATCCACATCTCAAGTCAGGCTCTTGTATTTGTACATAGCACATTGCACACGCCGCTTCTGACTCTCTCGGTGCTTCTCTGAGCACCGGCAATCAAGCAGAAAAGTTCTGGGGCAAGCTGTGAAATCTCTGAAATGAAAATCAATTCCATCTCCATTTCACAGGGACTAATGTGGCATTTACAACATAAACAATCGCTTCTGTTAGGGAGGGAAATTAAAAAGCTGTGCTACATAAAAAGGAACAATGTTTAAAGTTCTGGTGGAAATGAGCAGTTGGATTGCAGATAATTACAAAGAGGGTGCTGGGCATGTGAGCACCCGAGGGTAGCTACTGCAACAGGCAGCTCTGCTGCCAGCTGAGCACAGTGCCTCCAGGTCAGAGCATGGTGGCTCCAAACATGAACAATAAAGCTGGTGGAGGTGCTTTGAAGGGAGATGGAGAGCGGGAGCTGAACTGAACTTCACAGGACAGCCAGGTTGTGTGAATAACTCTCATTTCAAACAACTGCCACCAAGCTCCTCCTTTCCAGCTGGAGGGGAGCCTCACAGAGCCAGAGAGGAGACAGAGTCACAAGTCAGTTTTATATTCTCATCTATCTGCATGATCATATAGCTATAGGATCATAGAACCACAGAATGGTTTGAGTTGGAAGGGACCCACTAGACTGGGTTGCTCCAAACCCCGTTCAACCTGGACTTAAACACTCCCAGGGGTGGGAGATTTACTGGTATCAAAACCCCACCTTCTGCTTGGGTGGTAGAGTGTGGGAACAGGTAATATGGAGTGTTATGAACTCTCCTCTGCTCACAGCTTCATTAGAAACAGGATACAAAAGTCTTCTCTCTTAGTTCTCATCACACTGCCCTTTAATTTCAGCAAAGCAATGGGGCTCATGAGCTAGCCCCAGCTGGATGTATCTGGCCATGTGTACAGATTTTGGCTAGAAACTGTTTGAACAGTGTTTGAGCAATGAAAAGGTAACAAGGTTGAAGTGGTGGAGGAGCATCTTGAGAGCACTGTCAGATGATGCTAGCAAAGAATTTCATTAGCTACAGTCCAAACATCAGTAGAGATAAAAACTCAGCCATGAGACATGGTTGCTTAGGAGAGGAGAGCACCAAAAGATCTATTCCAGCACTACACCTGCATGATCCCACAGCCGCCTCTTGTGCACATGATGTTACCCTGTGCAAGCTGGAAATAGATTAAGCATATCTTCCCCTACCATGAAGACTTTGCTTTTTCTTTACATGCAGCCAAATAGGACCTGTAAGAGACTCAAAGCGATCCTTGCACTCTGCTCAGTTCTGATAAAGCAGCAGCCCTGTTTGCAACACCACGCATGAAAGGAGATGGGGATGCGTGTCCAGGTGAGAGTAGTGAGAACACCCGGAGGAGGAGGAAACACCACCAAGGAGGGCTCAGTGAGCCGACAGGGGCTGTTTTGTCTGCAGAAGAGGAGAGCCACGGGAATAATCTTCAAACACATAAACAGCTGGTGGCAGGAGGGAGGAAAGCTGCTCTCCGTGTCCACAGCAGACAGGATAAAACATAATGAGCTTAAACTGCAGCAAGGAAAAGTTAGGGAAGACATTAGAATAAACTTCCTGGGGGAACAAGAAAGGCTTTACCCAGTTCTCCATCACTACAGGCCACTGGGGATAGCTTAGACAAACCTACTTCATGGGTGGCAGAAGTGCAGGCGGATGGACTTGGCAAAGTGCTTGTTGCTCACTCAAACCACCACATATACAGCCATGGGAAATTTGCCACAAAAGAGCATCCATCGGGAAGCAACACAGCAAAGAGAGCATGTACAGGGCACAGGCTTCATGGCTGTTCAGGCCTGCACCTCACCTACGCCAAGAGACACTGAGCAAAGCTCTTTATGTGTTTATGTTTAATCTGAGCACAGGAGAGACAAGATTCTTTTCTCCCAAACCTTATTTCGGCACCATAACACGCACTGAAATCTCCTGATCAAAGAGGCTAGATCCTATTTTCCCTAGTTCAGGATAATGTATTTTGCAGGGAAAAGCTCTTTCCCTAGCAGATGGGGAAGGAAAATACGCACTCAACAAACAGAGCCTACAAGGTCTTCATGTTCCTATGAATGTGGCATAGCTTTGGGTATGACTGGCTCGCAGATGACACCAGAAAGTTACACAGGATGGCTTGATTTACTTCCATCAGAACAGCAATTTAACAGACATTCCTTCCAAAGAGCACTAATCACTTTTTTCCCCTTTCGTATGCATAAAATAAAACTGAAACACACCGTACAAATTGCTTGCCACAGTCCAAAAAATGCTAATAAGCAGCAGACATCTAAATCAGGGCTAGAGACTGGCATGATAAGGTAAGAAAACAGTGTCAGTGCATACAGAACTAGTATTTACTGGTGTCAGAAATAACTATCACATTTACATAACTATGAGCCTGTGTAACAACTTCTTCCGGGAAACTGCTTTAGCTGCAGCAAAAGCCAAGGCTTGAATGAATTTGGTTTGGTTTGTTTTAAACAGCAAGAAAATATGAACCAGGATGCAAGCGCTTAACCTTGCAAGGTCTGTGCTCAGCTATTAACCCACGTGAAAGCAGGGAGAAATGGGTTCTGCAATAAACTAACAGATGTACTTTTCAGTGCCCTTCTCAGCTGGGCTAATTCTTCACCATAAGGATGCTGAGGCACCGGCACAGGATGCCCAGAGAAGCTGTGGGTGCCTGATGCCTGGCAGTGTTTAAGTCCAGGTTGGATGGGACTTGGAACTAGATAGGGTTAGAACCACCAGCTCTTTCCCCTCCTCCAACCTCAGCTTTCCCTCATCTTTCAGGAGCATTCTGATGATGAGCACTGCTGCCCATCACTGTGCCTGCACCTCCTGGACCCAATCCTCACTATTTCCAGTTGACCTCCACAGTGCCACCAGCCACATCCATCCCTGCATCCCAGATCTCCCTGCAAGAGCCTCTCTGCCTCTTGCCCAGGGAGCAGCCGAGGTGCAGCTGCACATATGCTCACTGGTATTTCAAATCCCCCAATTACAGGCAGATAATTCATGCATTTAAGCATTAAAAAGGTATTAAATCTGAATAAATTCTGCTTCATTATTTTCCCAGATTCACCACCCACTCCCACAGGCTACACAACCAGCTCCTCAGTCCACCTCAGCAGCCACCATCATCCTGTGTAATGAGTTGCTTTGCAAAACTGACTGATATTATTCAGTTCAGTGTGTCCCAACCTGAGGCTGCAGCAAGAGAAGGTTGTTTTAAGCTAATTGTCTGGGTATCTCCCTCCCCACATCAATCATCCCCTTCCCTCTGTGTAAAACTATAGAGGGGAGAGTTAAAAGCATCAATAAGGAAGAAACTATCCTGTGTTTATCACCTTGAAAAAAACCCCCAAACTCCTCTTTCAAAGCCTAGCTGGTTTTAATCTTCTTTATAATAGGTTTCCATGTTCCTACAGTTTAGCAGGTTTGTGGCTTCTGCTTTCAACAGTGGAATAAACAATGCTCCGGTAATTGCCAGGTCACCATTATTTACTTCTGTCTTTCACAAACTCCATCCCATAGAGCTGCCTCGAGTGGGCTATACTGTAATTTCCTTCACTGTTTCACACTAATGAAGGCAAAAGGGCAGGAGGACCAAATCAGATGGTGGAAAAAGAAGCCGAGCAGCCCAGTGGGCTTCCAACACAATATTACAACAAGCTCCCACCTATAACGAATTAATTGGCCTGGTCCTCGGCAGAGAATAAAGACAAATGCTACAAACACAGCACATTACTGGGTTTAATTATAGCTTGGTTTCTCAGCTGGCCTGCTGAAAGGAATACTTCCCCACCTGTATGTTTTCTGTGCAACTGATGATGAGCAGGTAATGGGGATAGGGCCAGTCAAAGGATGAGGATGGGACTGCAAACCTGGTGTGCTATAGCAAGCTCCCTAGAGATTTATTATGTTTCCTCCCCAACTGCCACCCCCCAAGTAAAAACAATGTGCAGCTTCCCAATGCCTAAAAGAGCTGACAAGGAAGCTGGAGAGGGGCTTTTAGCAAGGGCCTGTAGTGACAGGACTAAGAGAAATGGCTTTAACCTGCCAGAGAGATTTAGATGAGATCTTAGCTTTAAGGTCCTTTCCAACCCAAACCATTCCATGATTCTATGATTTTTATCTTCTTGCTGCTATCAGCCAATCCATCAGGTTGCAAAAGACGGATCCAGGAGGAGGTACCGCACTGCTGAGACACCACAGATGGGGTGGTACAAGAGCCATAGGTTAAGTGAGACAGGAAAAATCCTCTAGGATAGGGAAGGAGGAGGAGAGGGATCTCCTGCCTCTGTGCTGCATGGGATGAGAAACTGTCAGCTCTAAGAAATGCCAAAATCTTCCTCTACCTCTCCCTCTTCACCAACAGCTGCTGTTCCATGAGCCTATAGGCACTTTCCTGTGTGTCGCTTTCCCTATTTTTAGGAAAAACTTCATTTTCCCTAAAGACCTGAGCCAAAACACTGTACTCTATTCCCTGATCCTCCTAAACCTCTACCCTGGAAGCTCTTCAGTCACATTCCCTGGCTGCTCTCCTCTCACAAACCTCTTGTATTCCTTGAATCTGACTAGAAATCCTTGCTACTTCCTGGTTATGTGAGACAGCACAAATGGTGACCTGTGTCCTGCCCAGGAGGAAAAGTAAAGCTGCATGGCATAGGTCACCCAGTGACACAGTGGAGGAGGTGACATCCATGCTCCAGGCAGAACATCAGAGGAGCGCACAAGGGTTTGCAGCTCTAAATTTAAGCTCTTTCTGCAGGTTGAGCTGTTAATTACAGTGCTGGAGTGCTTCCTGACAGTGCCTATTCACTGGCTGAGCTCTGCCATGAGGAACCGGAATAGCACTGGGTAATTCATGAACGGGGAACAGGAGCGAACCTTTACAGCTAGCTGGGAAATTTGCTTCCATAAGAAAGCTCAGCAAAAAGCAACGGAGGTGCTGAGGATTTCACTGCATCGACATTATTTTCTGCAAGTGTTTCACTAAAGCTGCTGGGTCTCCAGAGCAAGGAACGCTTGCTTTAAATACAAGCCATCAAACTGGCCGGAATTAGCAATCTGTTCTTTCTTTGATACTCTCAAATGTTTGCTTGAAAACAGACAGTTCCTGTTGAAAGCCCATGCTAAAAAAAATAACCAACAGATATTTTTGTGGGAGAGGGGAAAAAGAGAACACAATCTGCCACCAGCTCAACCGTTATTTTATTATAAGGGGAAAAATCCTAATCCCATATGCCACAGTTTACTCAACTGTCTATATCGCATGTGTAGACAGAGCGTGCTTACAGAAGAGATATGGGAAATGAAATCAAAGAGAAAACTATCTCCCCTTCCAACTGCTTTTGGTAACAGACACTGAACAGAGCAGATGCATGCTGAGACCTATGACCCTTCCCACTGATGACTTCTCCTTGTATTTATAGTTCTACTTGACCTTGCCCTTCCCATCAGTACCACCTGGCTTTGAAGGTCTTCAAGAGCCTACAGGAGAGCATCATAGAATCACAGAGTGGGCTGGGATGAAAGGGAGCTTAAAGCTCATCAAATTCCAACCCCCTGCCACGGGTAGGGACCCCTTCCACTGGAGCAGCTTGCTCCAAGCCCCTGTGTCCAACCTGGCCTT
>JAVHNF010029830.1:11245-31904 GCA_034783455.1 Micropsitta finschii | reverse complement strand
GTTTTGCATTTTACTGAAGACTGAGGAATGAAAGAGATTACTTTATGGTGAGATATTTTGCTGTAGAGCAAAAAAATAAAAAAAAAGCTTTTCTTTTTTTGCAAATTACAAGGTGATCAGTCGTTCATTTTCTTAGGTATGTTACTTTTAAGAATAGTTGATGATGACCTAGGCAAGACTGTATCTTCTCGTAACTGGCCTGGGTGAATTCATACCTTGAGTTAAATTATTGAAGCTTTAGTATGCATAAAGGAAGTCTTACTCTGTCCTTTAGACAGGTAAGGTAAAAACATGTTTACAAGTGTTGGCAAAGATAAAAAGTCAAAGTGAAGCATTGTACTAAATGAAAGATTAGGACTGTCTTGGCAATGCTGCTTCTGAATTTTGCTTTGGAATTGCATTTCTTAAAGCAGATTTTGAACACTTGATAGGTGCTTCTGCTGGACCAATCTTTTTTTCATTAAGACAATAGGATAACTAATAATGTGTCTTTGTCAGTTTGGGCTGCTAGTTTGTTTGGTCTGCTTAGACCTCGTGAATTATTGTCTTCCTCTTCAGAAACACCTCTTTGTAACAGAAGACTCTTGGTCCCCAGTCCTGTGTCTGTCTTCACCCCTTGGTAGGGCTTATTTCAGATTTGTCAACAGTACAATCCATGAGAACAAACCTGTAAATTAAGTTAAACATTTATTTTTATTATTCGCAAGTGTCCTAGTTTTTGTGTGCTTTGTCTTGAGGTCTTGATTCAATATGCCTGTGTAGTAATGACTTTCCAGGTGACTGCTCCTTTGGTTTGATAGTGAGTGGTGTGCTACACTTTATTATGAAGTAGAAAAAATACTTCTCTAGTGATATGCAAACTTTGTTAGAATAATCAAGCTGCCGAAAATCAGATTTTAGTTAAAGCACTAAGCTGTTACTGAGGAGATATAGTAAGCACTTGCTCTGAAATGCTTCTTTAGCTTAAATCATAGAATAAGAATGGTTAGGTTTGGAAAGGACCTTAAAGATCCCCAAATTCCACTCCCCCACAATAGGAAGGGATATCTTCTGCTAGACCAGGTTGCTCCAAGCCCTGTCCAACCTGGCCTTGGACACTTCCATGGAGGGGACATCCACAGTTTCTTTGGGCAACCTTTGTCAGTGTCTCACCACCGTCACGGGAAAGAGCTTCTTCCTAATACCTAATATAAATCTACCCTCTTTCAGTTTAAAACCATTAAACTCTTGTGTTGGGGGCCCCAGAGCTGATGCAGTATGCAGGTGGGGTCTCGTGAGAGTGGAGTAGAGGGCGAGAATTACCTTCCTTGACCAGCTGGCCTTGCCAGCCTTGCTTAAAGTAAGATTCTGGGTTCAAAAGAGGTAGAAGACTTTCAGACTTACCTCCTTCTTGACAACCTAGATTTTTGAACTGTTGTTTGTTAATAATAACAGGAGTAGCAACTAGAAAATGAGAAATTCTTCCTTATTTCATTATCAAGATCTCTATGATGGGTTAGGGGAGAGGGACGAATAGACAGGATTTTCAGGCTACAGGAGTTTGGGTTTGGCTTTTTTTTTTTTCCTGCTTTTTTTCCCTCTCTTCTATGCTGACTACATCACATAGTGATGTACTATGGGTGGTTGAAATACAGTGCCTAGGATTGCACCTGTTAACCTTTTGAAATAATCAATGAGATACTTCAGAATTAAGATATTGCACACTTCCTTTTAAGCATTTTTAAGAGAGGATACATATGTTTAAATCTGCATTTCCAAGGAGATTATTTTAGGTAGATTTTGTAGTGGTGAAGGAGGTAAATGGTTTTTTTTGAACCAAGTATTGTGTGTTGTGGTTTGGGTTGGTTTTGGGTCTTTTTCTCTTTTAGTGAAACTTAGCGAGTTAGTTTTCTTTGTTTATATCTGTTGGAAACACACACACACACACACACACACACACACACACACAAAAGAGCCCTTCTGAAATGCTGTCACATACGGTTTTGCTTATAGAAGTGTTACTGTAACTGAACATTTTCTTTCAAAGGCTTTTGTTGTTTGGTGGGGTGTTTTTGTGTTTTTTTGTTTGTTTAGTTGTTTGTTTGGGTTTTTTTTTTGTTTGTTTGTTTTTTCTTTCTTAAATTAGGAGGGGTGTACTTGAACACCTGAGTACTAGTATGCAGCGAATAATCATAGAATGGTTAGGTTTGGAAGGGACCTTAAAAGATCATCTAGTTCCAACCTCCAAGCTTAGAGTAAATGCTTTTATAACTACAGCCATCCATTCAATATTACAAAAATTAGTCCTCTTAAAGATTCAAGTACTTGCTGATGGATTCCTAGCTGACAGAATTCTCTTCACAGCTTCCTTAAATGCTAAATCCTCTTTCAAGTGGCATTCAGATTATCTAGTGAGATTGCTTCCAATTAATCCTAGCTTTCTGAAGCATATATTTTTGTTCTCCAAAACTAGTCAGAAGTTCATAGGAAGATCTTTTGTGCCTGGTTTACAGGAGATAAAGCTATTGTGTCAGGTTGAGAGTTTCTGATGTAATCTGTTTCCTCTTTCAGATCTTCCTACATCTTAATGATGTTCCCTCTGTGGTGGGGATTCCTCTTTTCAGGTAGGCATTCTCCTCACTGGATTTGTCTTGTCAGTATCAGACCAGGAATGATTTCTAAATACTCTTGCTGCCCACTGTGAGCATTTATCTTCTGGTTTAATATTCACTGCACTATCCCATTAGTCTTGTGGTCTGCCTGGAGCTTATCTGGGCATATAGGCTAGGCTGTGGTTTCTATCTGTCTGTCTGCAGATCTGTCAAGTTCGTTTGTCCATACTACATAGGCTTTTCTGGGTGGTTGTACTGCTATCTTAATGTTGATCTTTTGCTGTCTGCAGGCTTCCTTTGTCAAACAGAGAGTACATGAAGACAGCAGGACTGCGGTCAACAGTTGCATGGGCCATGGCATCTCTGGCTGAAATCAGTGTAAATGCATGTTCATGGCAAAGATGTAGAGTCCCAGATGCATTGGGTTTTCCTGATCTGTGATGAGAGTGTGCTGTCACCTGCTGTTCAACCAGATTATGTGGTGTACTCCCAGGTCCTTTTCAGCAGAGGTGTTATTCCTTGTACAAATAGATGTGTAGATGGCAAGGTTTTTTCACTGTCTAGGCTTCAGACCCTCTTGGGTTGTTCTCCCAGGGGAAAGCAGGAGCAAGTGTGATGTTTCCCACAGATTAATTTGATACCGATATCCATCTGCAGTCCACTCGTATTCTTTGTCTCTAAATGTCACATCCAGGCAGGATGCCTTTTCTTTAGTGAAACTGTTAATGCTTTTACTATACTCCGTACAGACAAGGTTTGCCTGGTAAATCAGCAATTATTGCCCTGGGTTCAGTGGGAGTATGTAGGTGACCTTTAGATCCCTGGTTAAGCTTTGTCCTGGGAGAGGAGTCTGTCTTGACTGGCATGCAATAACCCCATTATTTTTGTAGGCTGGTGCCTTTGTGCTGGATCCCATGTGTGGGCTGGGAACGATACTGCTGGAAGCTGCCAAAGAGTGGGCTGTAAGTATCCCAGTGGCAACAGGCAGGCCCTTTGCAAGGTGGCTTTTTTGAGGGTGGTGAGGCAGTGGAATGGGTTGCCCAAGGCAGTTGTGAATGCTCCATCCCTGGCAGTGTTCAAGGCCAGGTTGGACAGGGCCTTGGGTGACAAGGTTTGTTGCGAGGTGTCCCTGCCTGTGGTGGGGGGGTTGGAACTTTATGATCTTAAGTTCCTTTCCAACCCTAACTATTCTGTGATTCTATGGATAAAATGTGTATCACAGTTACACCAAAGTCATTACTGTAAACCAGACTGATCTTTTCAGACAGTTGTGATCTGTACAAATGTTCCTTCACAGGAACGTAAATCCAAGTCCTGCGTGTTTGTGCAGGCAGGTGTTGGGAGCCCTGGATTTATACCTCAGGGTTTGTGTGAGCCTTTAAAACTGCCTGGGCTTATTTTAGGATCAGAGGTGTCAATATGACATATTAGACAGCCAGTTGTCAGTATTAGAGTCAGCAGTAGAGCCGTTTGTACCTAGCTTGGGTCTTGCTGTTATGACATAGCTTCAGTATTTCTGTACGTTACAAGTATTTTGAGCAGACCAGAATATGGAAGGAGTGTAGGCAGCACGTACTTCCCCTCCTCCTCTGTCCTCTGTGTCTCTGTAGTGGTAGTAGATCTCTCAGCAAGGGCTTTGTCTTGGAAGAGCTGTACAGCAAGGCGGTTCTGGGAAGGTGTTACGAAATAACTCCACCTGTTTGTCAACAAAATGACTTTTCTCTTTTTCTCCGAACAGGAAGCCTGTTACTGGGGTGCTGATATAAGTGATTCACAGTTAGAGGGTGCAGATGTGAATATTAGGACTGCAGGCCTGATGGATAAGATTGAATTACTTAAAGCTTCTGTGAAAGGTATGTGTGTTGTATGTGAAAGGCTTTCCAAGTGAGACATATTTGGAGTGGTTTTCGTGGTACTGGAATTATGCAGGTAATGGAGGTTCTCTTGAGGTCGTGTGAAGTAGAGCTAACACTCAACAATGTGAGTAGTGACTCCTTAGTGCTAGTGAATGGATAATTATTTGCTTCCCCCTTCTCACCTCTGGGAACTTTGTTAAGAGTAAACTCAAGAGAGGTCATTGAAAATAAGAATTGTCAGACATGGGCAGAAGTTTTCTGTCATAACGATAAATTTCTGAATACCACAGAGACTACGTACATGTGAGAAGGGTTATTTTTTTTGTCTAATGGGAACACAGTGAGGACAAATCCAGGTAAATGTGGCTTGTAACTTGAATTTACCAGATGAATAGTAGGGGGGATTCATTAAGCTCAGTGTTGAATTGTTAGTGTTTTTCAGTAGGAGTGTTTTAAATGACAGTGCTTTTCTTTTGGGATTGGGAATCTGCTTGCTCTGAGCTCAGGAGCTAGTCTGGGGAGAAGGTAATAAGTTTATGACCTTGCTTGGACCTTAGAGCCTGAATCTAAATTAGTCCTGTATGAAATCCATGACAGACAAGAGCTGGGTGTTTTTCCCTGTGCAGGGGTGATGAACTCTGCTTATTATTTTACCTTGCAGTATTTCTTTCTTAGTAGAAGTGCAAGAAACGTTATTTCTTACTAATAAGAACCAGAACTGTGTCAGATTGCTCAGGGCCTTGTCCAGTGGAGTTTGAGCATCCTGAGGGATGGAGAGCCCATAGTCTTAGCCGTTTCCATGCAGGCTATGCTCTGGCCAGCGCAGCCTGTGTGTGGCTGGCCTTCATCACCACAAGGGTGCAGTGCTGCATCGTGGTCAAGAGAGCTGACTGTTCCAAGAATGCAGACACTCTGGGGAGATACTTGGTAGACCCTAAGTCCAATAGAATCCAAGTGATTCTGGCTGTAACGAGATTCTTGGGGGAGTAAAAAGGGTATGGATGGAAATTTAACATGTGGTTCCTTGTCATTCGTACGTACGTACGTACGTATCCGAACATCTGTACTAAGTGAAATGTTTGGAAGTTTAACTCTTCTTTTGCATTTGGTTTGTAGAGATGCAGAGGTGTGTTGAGAAGCAGCAGTTAGTTTGCAACCATGCCATCCCTGTCTTACTCTCACACCACCAGTAACACACATAGCACCAGTAACAGGGAATCTGCAAGTGAAACCATGCTCTCATGCATCTGTTTCTTCCCAGTCTGCATTTACTTTGGCTTTGTAAGTGTAGTTTGTGAGGATAAGTACAGAAGGAGCTGTGAGTCTGGGTCCATGATCCACATAAGAGCTGGCAGACAGCTGTGTAAGGTGGATGGGGGCATAGATGCTGCTCATTGTTGACATAGTCAGATGTAAAGACCTGCCTTTATTCTTCAGCATTGCCATTGCCTTCAGAAAGCTTCGACGCTGTGGTTTCAGATATTCCATTTGGGAAGAAGTTCAAGATCACAAAAGACATACAGGTCCTACCAGATATTCTCCAGGAAATGGAGAGGTATGTGTGGCCTTTGATATGCTTGGAGTTTGTGTAAGTGTCTTGATGGTTTGCAGTTTTAAGGGTTCTTTCAGCTTCATGTTTGCTCTACTCCAAACACTCTCCAGCCCTGTAGTTGATCCTGGGCAGGCTGTGAAGGTCTGAGTCCTTGTCTCTTGGAGGCTGTTGTGTCTTGTGTTGCAAGCTGTGGAAGTGCTTATAGCAGCACAAGCTTCCAAGAAGTGATAGTGTGGTTTGAGCCACAGTCACAGAAGTTCTTTATGAGGCAGAAAGGAGAAAGAGAAGAGGATCACCATGGCCAGTCAGATAAAGCAATAATCCTTTCCCGGAGGTCTGCTTGTGTAAAATCATAGGTTTTCCTTTTGGGTTCACAACCAAGCTTTTACCAGCCTGCATTGGCAAGAAGGATCTCAGACCAGAAAATGGTGGTGTGTGTTTTCCTTTCTGTTAACATGTCCTGGAATATCCAGCTAGCCACCTGGTCTCCTTTTAGATGCCTGTGTTCATCCCTCCCCCTGTCATTCTGTGGCAGAGGCAGTTCCATCTATCTGCCTCTTTATGTCTTGGCTGAAAATAAACCCTTTCTGTAGGTCTGGTCTTCAGTGGGTGTTGATCTCACTTACCCAGTGCCAAAATGTTGTGGGAAGATGGTGAAGAAGGTGAGGTAGCTCCATAGAATGGCAGGGCAATCTTACATAATCTTGTGCTGCCCACCCCTCCCTTTGGCCATGCTTGTCTTCTGGTCTCATTGCTCTGCTGGGCCATCCTAACCAAAGTGTTTCCTTGGGAAGGGGAGGTGAGGAAGGCACCATTATCCTGAGAGCTCCATCAGCAAGACTGCTTAATCCACTTGCAGTGAACAGAGCCAGGATAGTCTTTCCCCACCTATCCTCTCTCAAAGCCAAACGTAATGCTTGCTCATGTACCAAGAAAGATGGATTACAATCAATGGTTAGTATTAATCTGCTTTCTGGACAGGGCCCAGTTCTCGAATCTGGTAGGAGTTATGAAGTTAGGGATTTAAATTCCATTTGGAGATGTAGGTTGCTGAGTTGAGCCACAACCCTTAACATGCTTCGGTGTTCTGTCAAGTGCAACTGACATCTGAGGTGTCAGCAGTATTGAGTTCTGCCCAGATGAATGAAGGCGAGGCAGGATAACACCTAACCTCTATTTTTGCTGCAATTGCCAGGCTACTTCGTGTTGGAGGGACGGTTGTATTGCTGCTGAGCCATGATCTCCACAAGCGCATGGATGACATTACCAAGTGTGCTGAACGTGATTCTCCTGATGCCTTTTCTGATGGCACAGGTGAAACCACCGCTGCGCAAGCCCTGCATGCTGATGGAAATTCTTCCTCCTTGGTGAATGGTGTTGAAGAATCCTTTCTCAGCAGCAGACAGACATGTTTTGGATCTCTGGTTCTAGATGGTGTCTACGGGGTTAGTCTTGAAAAGACAGATGCTTTCATATACAAATACAAGAAGATCTCTACTGCTGGGAATCAGTAGCTTTCTTGCACTGTGCCTACGTGAACTTGAGCCCTCGTGCACTTGAAAAGCATCATGGCAGTGATCTGCTGGAACCCTGCTAATCCAAAGAAACCCTTGCATTTGTTAGCTCACCTCACTTCCTGTGGATGTCCTATGGTGCTGCTTTTCCCTCTTTTTTTTTTTCGGAGTGGTTGAAGATGCCTACTACTTTTTCACGTATTTTTACCGTAAAATATTGTAATGAGATGAGAGGCCTCATAGTTTAGGCAAAGAGTCTTGGTATTGGGAGGACTTTGTTTGGGAGAGAAAGTCTTCATTTGCAGAACTGGAAAAAAAACCTTAAGATATTAAATATAAATGGGTTTTCAGCAGTATTCAGTATATTCTTAGGAAGCACATCTTGTCTGAAGAAGTCTCCAGCTTTTTTTGAGGGCTGGATGTATGTTATTAGAGGGCAGTCATGTATTTTATTTTAAAGCTCATTTCTGATGAGTTTGAAATGTCTCTGTTGAGATCTCTTAGTGGAAAATAAACTATTTTTTTGTATTAATTCTTTGTATTAATTTTGTATTAATTCTTTGCAGCATTTGCACGTGTCTAACGAGTCTGCTGTAGCTTTTTAAAGTGGAGAGGCTTCTTTCTATCAAAAGTAATGTTATCAAAAACTAATGTTTTTCCTCACTAAACTAATCAAAACTTATGTTTTTCCTCACTTGATAATGTTACTCCAAGGGCACAATGTGGCAGATGGAAGAACTTGCCAAGTGGGTGAACAATTAGAAGTGACTTCTGGCTGCAAAGAAGCATGTGGAAAAATTCTCCTGAAGAGAAAGGTCTTAGCAATCCTTTTAGATAATGCCAAAGGTATCTGTAGGGGGAAGTAGTCTAATTCAAAGCTTTGCATGTCTGCTGAGCTGGCAGAGAAGTACTTTTGTAGAGAATGATTGCAGATTGCTTTCAGTTGCTATTTTGGACAGTCATTTGCAACTTGGCAAGCTGGGGTGGACTTGTGCGTTGCATTCCTCTGCAGTGTTTAGTGTGGAGATAACAATTAGCAGTTTGTCTGGGCTGGTTTGGGCTTTCTTCCTTTTGTTATGTTTGTTGTGTGTAGCCTGTTGGAAGCATCGCTGTCTCATGGCCCATAAGGATTCTGGGGAGGGACTGTTCACTAGGGACTGGAGTGATAGGACAAGAGGTAAGGGGTTAAAACTTAAATAGGGGATGTTTAGGTTGAATATAAGGAAGAAGTTCTTTACTGTGAGGGTGGTGAGGCACTGGAATGGGTTGCCCAGGGAAGCTGTGAATGCTCCATCCGTGGCGGTGTTCAAGGCCAGGTTGGACAGAGCCTTGGGTGACCTGGTTTATTGCGAGGTGTCCCTGCCCATGGCAGGGGGGTTGGAACCAGATGATCTTAAGGTCCTTTCCAACCCTAACTATTCTATGATTCTGACTGTCTTAGATGCTCTTTCAAATGGCACCGAATTTGCTGGATGGCTACCATGATTATCTAGATAACCTTTAAAGGCTCTCTTTAAAGAATAGATTTTAATCTTTTTTGAGTAGAATTTACTATTGAAGCATCTCATCAGCAGTATCAGGAGAGTATAAAGAGCAACAATACTGCATGTTGTACAATAATGTTAAGCCTGTGTGCACTGGTCACTTCTACAGTAGCAAACTGGCAGTACTACCTAAGAGAAATAATTTCTCGGACAGGGCTGTGAGACAACAAGAGGCAAAGTTATCTCAGGCTTTGCCTGTTTGTGTTCTATTATACATGAAATAGTAGGAGAGGTGCTACTTCTGTCAGCAACAAGATAAACCCAAGGGTAGTTGCAAATCCTCCACTCCTGACTGACAAACACAGTTAAATCACCTGGTAAGGTTTAAATCTGTTTTAACTTAGTACTGCTTTTTCGTGTGTGCATTCAAAAGCCATCTGCTCGTTCTGTTAAATAATGTGAATTTCTGTTTGTTCTTTAATGCTGAGTGTGGAGTGTAAAGAAAACAAACAACAACAAACAAAACAAAAACACAACCAAACAGTAAAAAGGGGAAAAATAGGAAAAAACGAGAAAAACAAAAAATGAAGAAAAAACAGGAAAAGAAAAAAATGGGGAAAAACGAGGAAAACAAAAATGGAGAAAAAACAGGAAAAGAAAAAAATAGGGAAAAAACACGGAAAAAAAAGAAAACAGGAAAAACTGGGGAAAAAAGGAAAACTAGAAAAAAATAAAGGGAGAAAAGAAAAAAAAAGGCAAAAAAAATGGTGGGAAAAAAACTGGGGAAAGAGAAAAGAGGAGAAAGGAAAGAAGAAATAACAAAAGCAAACCCCACCAGAGAGAAAGCCCCAGCGAAGATAAATAGAAGGAAATTTTAAAATTAAAATTAAATAATCTAAACCATGTAACTCCGTGTGCTTGGGGCACCCGCACACAGCAGGACACCAGGACCAAAGGGCACACAGAGCCCAGCACTGATGGATGGTTTCGGGTAAGCCCCAGGAACCACCAGCCCCAATCCCTGCCTCCACCCCTCAAGCCCTGTCCCCTGCCTCACTGGTGGCCTGAGCCCATTCCAGTGCCAGAGGACACCCAACGGCCGCTAGAGCCTCCACCCCCCCCAGGGAAAAGCATTTCCCAGCGGGACCATGACAGTGCAGTGGCCAGGGAAATCCACTGAGCTACAGGCAAAATGGAACAAAAATCAAGGAAAAACAAAACAACCACCAAAAAAACCAAACTTTACATGGCGGAATATTACATTCTCTTTTCCTATTTCATTCTGTACATCAGAACACTGCACGGGTTTTAACAAATAAAAAGGCACAGGCACCTGAGGAGTGAGTCGCACACACACACACGCACACATATGTACACACACACACACACACACACACACACACACACACACACACACACACACACACACATACACACACGAGCCACATTCATCCACGGGAGGATTCCGGTGCTTTGAGGGGCTTTTGGGGCAGCCCCAGCCCAAGGCAGACGAGAGCTTCCTTTTGCTCTCCAAGTTTCGGAAAGAAGGAAAGCACCCACCTGCCACAGGAGGCTGAGAAAATCAAACCCAAATAGACTCAATGAAAGAGAAGAAAGCAGCTTAAAAACGTTTTGGCTTTTGGCTGGTTTTTTTTTTTTAGCTTTGGTGAAAACACATCTCATTACCCTCTTCTGGCAAATCCCTCCCCAGCCAACACGGATTGTTTTCTTTTTGTCCATCCATCCCATGTTACCAAACAGACTGATGATGGATTTGGTCCTATTCACAGAATAAAATTCTTCGCTCCCACCCAGAGGAAGGAGGCGACTTTAAACCCCCCCTTCCCAAAGAGAGCTGCCCATCGCTGCTGTGTCAGACTGGCTTCACCAGAGCCCAGCCTGGGCAACAACTGGCCTCTGCAGCTTCGCAGGGAAGTTTCTAGGGAATCCTTTGAGCTATTTCACTTCATTTCCCCTGACCATACCAGTGTTTTACTTTTAAACGAATAGCTCTAATTTTTGCTTCTTTTCCGAGCTGTGGACAAGGAAGGGCTCCCGCCGCCACACCCGCCGTGCAAAGTCTTGATCTCTTCTTCCACGTGGAAGAATCCAAAGACATGTCAAAATCACACCGATCTCCCAACTTCCTCTTCAGTCCAAGCAACACTTTTCATTTTCTATTAGAAACAATACATTTTCACACACTGGCATGAAGACAGCAACCTCCTGGTACACTGCGTATTTAACCCTTTGCTGGGCCAGATGGACACAGCTATTGCAGCAAGAAAAGGGAAGGTGCAATTAATTTGTGCGAAATAACCAAGCTCTGATGAATTCATTAGCTTCCAAGGACTCTGTGCATGCTCCCTGTCCAGTTTCCCAGCAGGGTACTGCTCGTCAGAGGCTGTAGCTCACAACTGGCCTATTTTCTCCTACAACTTCAAATATACTGCGGGAAGAAATCTGTTTCCAGCTGCCTTCAACTCACATAACTCTCTTCTCCTGGTCTGCAGCTTCATGGCCCTGCAGCTGCTGCCTTGGGTACCACCACAGAGATGATATCCCCCTTCCCTGCTCCCAGGGCTGGTCCTACAAGGCCTGGAGAAGGCACCCAGCCCTTGGCAGTCCAGATCAACAGGCTCCATTTCTCTCTGCTTAGATTACCTGGAGACCCAGCTGGGCTCCTCCTGCCGCTCTGCTTCCACAATGTATTGGCAGCCCTCCAGCCTCAGTGTAGCAGCATAGGTACAGGCTAGCAGGGCTAGGGCTGTGAGCAGAGAGCACCCTCACCAAGACATCCTCCTCCAGCTCCCACTTGAAGCCTGATGGTTCCTAAAAAGAACTGTCTGATGCTCAGCTGCAGGCATTAAAAAACCCTCCACACAGCCCATGGCAGAGGTCCTGGGCATCCGTCCATGGGTGTACCCCGCAGAGACCTCCTGCACCCCAAGAGGACCTCTTCTTCCAAGAGTCACACACACACATGCACACACATACACAAAGGCAAAGTCAACATGGCTGCTGCATCATCGCACCCGACCCTGTGCTTTGCACCAAGTCGAGCATCACTCCTTGATTGTAACCGCTTTAGGCACAGAACAGTATTAAATGCCGCCCTGCCTGGAGACATGGGCTGGTCCCACAACCTCCAGGAGGGTTCGGTCCCCTTGTGAACAGGGACATGCAGGTCCCCCCGACTCTGTGGTCTGAGGATCATCTCCTTCGGCTTGGCTGAAGCCCCTGTCTGTTCTCCTGCAAAAGGTGGTGATCGCCACTGAGCATCTTATTCGTCTGCTGTCCCGGGGATGCTGCCAGTATCGCTGTTGTGCTGTGGAAGGGGACAGATCCCATTTGCTGCACTTTCCCCAAGAGATAAGTAACATAGTGAGGGGGGATGACCCCCTTATCACTGGCAGCAAGGAGGTTACTTGGTCCGAGGCCAGCACTCACAGTCTGGGAAATCCCTCACTCTGAATTCCTGGTGCCAATAATCCTGAGAGCAGCTTGGAAATCCAACAACACAGTGGCTGCCGAGCCAGCAACGAGCAAGAAGGGACCTACGGGGGCCACCGCCAGGACAGCCCAGGGTGGAGGTCTGAACCGCAGAGCACAGAGAGTCTGGCGGCCACCCCGTTCCCACCAGCGTTTCCCCATCCCCGCTGCTGGGAGCTCAGAGCCCACAGTTGACAAAGGGGTGTCTCAGCAGGTCCTCGGCTGTTGGCCTCCGCTTCTCCTCCACGAATATCTGCTCGAGGAAGTTGCGGCAGGAGTTGGAGACAGTGTCGGGGAGCTGGGGTTTGGTCGGCTGGGTGGCGATCTTAAAAATAGCCGCCATGGCCTCGAACTCTGCCCACGGCGGCTTCTCTGTTAACATCTCCACCACAGTGCAGGCCACGCTCCTGCAACAACGCCAAGACACAGGGGTGAGACGGAAGGTAGCGCACTGCAGAGGTGGCTGTGTATCTCAAGTCTAATCAGCTCTAAGACTGCACCTGACTGGGATGGACTGAGGGGAGCAAAGCCACGTGAGTGATGGGCGCCCATCTCTGGAACACATGGCCCCCTGAAACTCACTGTTCACACAAGTCCCTGGCACTGGGCTCTCCCTCCCACTAAGCAGGAGTGAACTTGCAAGCCTTCTTCTAAAGCTGGTAGCTTTTCTGCCTATGTTAACTGGCAGATATTAAGTTTGATAAGAGCATGTGAGAGACATTATCAGAGCATCCCCTGAAGGGAAACCCAGGCACAAGTCTGGACACCATTGTTTCAGCAATATCATCTATGAATGAATGCATGAATATCCAGAATTAAATGTTTGCCTACATTCAACTTCATCTCCAAAGGGCACCTTAAAAGGAGCACAGATGAGCAGCAAGTGCCTGAGAGGTTTCCCTGTGCTTGCTAAGGAGTCATCATCACAGCAGGGACACTCTCTGCCATCTCTGTTCATCTCCTAAGAAACTGAACCACATTTCCCTTCTATCAGGCAGAGAGGTGGTACAGGGTACATGGCTGCCTGACTAGTTTTTGTTGACCTTACTTGCTTGGGCATGCAACAGAAAGTGTGTTGCAAAGACAGAGCTTCCTCCTCGTTTACTGGGAGGATTAGTAGTGTTATCACAACTCTTTCAGGCTCCAGCTGACATCCTCCACACATCCAAACATTCACAAGCAGCCAGTGAATTTGGTTTTCTTTGTGCCTGAGCCACATGAAAACACCCAGCAGCAGAATTTGAGAGGCTGCACAAGATCCCCTGAGCCTAGGTTTTAACTAACCTAAAATCAGGGCTACTAAACTCAACAGCTCTTTCAGCAAACTTTGTTATCCACCTGCTTTCCAGACTTAAAGAGCTGCTATGAGGTCAAGCTGAACATGACCCTCACATATAATAAGAGCTTCCAAAAGCAAGCTGTGATTCTAAGTGCTCCTGTTTCAGGACCGTCAGCTACAACATGCACCCTCTGGGTATCTGCATAGCTGATCCTAACATTCAGCTCCTTATTTCCATCCTTCACACTGCTCCATCTTCCAATCACTAGCTATTCTTGTTGCTTCCATTACAACTTCCCAAATGGACTGTTAGATTTAAATGGCAGTGGTGGGGTTTCCATTGTATTCCTTACCATACATCAGCTTTCCTTCCGTAGCCCTCTCCACTGATAACCTCTGGGCTCATCCAGTAGGGTGTTCCCATGACAGATTTAATCCCGGTCCCAGACATGCAGATGGTTTGAATACGTTTGCTGGCCCCAAAATCTCCAAGTTTCACATTTCCAGCAGAATCTCTCAAAATATTGGCACCTGAGGTGAAAAGCAAAACCAAAAACCCCAAGAGATGAAGCAGCAACCTGAACTGAAATGGCTACAGCAAGGAGAGCAACAAGGGCACTGGCAAAGGGCCCATCATGAAGGACCCCAAAGGGCCTTGGTGGGGCTGGACTTGGCATAATATAAAATTCCTCTCTCCTAAGGCAGCTGTTCTCTGAGAGGGTTGACTCTCACCAGCATCTCCTCACTCACCAGGTTTCCAAAAGGGAACAGTGAATGGGAGATGTCAGATCATATTCCCTACGTTCAAGCTGGTGAAGGTCAGAAGCAAAAATGCTTTACCATATCCCATCACTACATTCTGTATAAGAATTTATACTGGGACAGGGGGAGGTTGGGTTGAACAAATCCTCTCTGTTATCTACTCACCTTTAATGTCCCTGTGAACAATCATATTGCTGTGTAAGTAGAAAACGCCCTGCAGGATCTGCCTGGTGTACTTCCGTGTGACATTCTCGGTCAGAGCACCGTAAGCTTTTAGCTGGTCCTTTATTGAGCCCTGTTACATGGAAACGACACACACCAACAGTAAGGACCAGCAGAACCACTGCACATTTTCAACAACTGTATCTTCCAACTCAAAAAAACCAACCTGCTCTGCTGTGGAAACAGCAGATAAAAATCCACAAAGTGCTGAATGGAACAAAGTCTTGTCCTCAATGTTCCAGACCCCACTAGAGAAAAAGGTGCGCTGTCTGGTGTGTATCCGTGCTGCCTTCTGCCAACACTACAGATCTTTTTCCCCCTCTAGTGGCTGGATATCACCAATAGCTCATGGGAAAGGACTGAACTGATAAGTTACCGCTCAAGTGAGAGGATCAACTCCACTAGTCAGTCTTCTCTGAAGCCTCCCCCCACAGTTTCTTACCCACTGCCATGAAGCAGACATGATCAGCCCCACAGGGGACTCCTTCAACAGTAAGACACAGGGTAAACAATTTGCAAGGACTTGAATTTCTGACCCAAGCATGCAGGCTTCTACTGAAGTTTGATTTTATTGATCAAGGAGGAAAAGAAGCAAGGGTACAGATGTCTGCCATCTGCACGAGGTTCACACCTTCAGTTTTAGCTGTATTTCTGGTCCACTTGGAAATGGATGCCCTTCACTATGCCAGAGCTGGGTTTTAGCAGGGATGAACCAGAAGTAGATTTGGGGTTTAATCAGAGAGAACACACACAGCTCTACCTCCAGTATTCAGGTTAGCTGGAAAGCAGGAGGGAAAACTCATCCTGTTTCTGCCTCCCCTGCAGCTTTGGGGTTGATCCAAGACTGCCATAGTCCTTCTGTTTAGGGAACAGTGGGCTGCTCTGCTCCAAGGCAGTCACTCAAACTGTATCAGCTTTTCCGTATCCACCCTCCTCTGCTGTTGCTCTGCCCAGCTACTGTTTTGGCCTTCTTTTGAGGCTGGTAGTGATCCTGTGGGTGGACCTCTGCTTTCCCCTTTGCAATGCAGCTGAGTAACCCAAGATGCTCTGAAATTACCCCTCATACAACTTGTATGCAAGGTATGCTCCTGCCCCCACAACCAACCAACCTTTCTCATTCTATCCTCCCTCACCCTGATGGGGGACATCAAACAAGAAAGGGAAATGGGGTCTTCAAGGCCTGCGGTTAAACAGATTGTTGTTTATCAATCGTAAGTTCAAAAGTAGCTTCTGGACAGGGCAGAAGTCAACTGTTTAACAGGGGCAGTCATAAGAATGCCAGGTTAATAGTGCACCCAGCCTCAGCCCTGTGAAGATTTTTTTCCAAGCCGGCTGTGTTAAACCAGAACTTGGCCAGACCCAGCACGGCAGAGCTGCTGTCCTGCAAGGTGTGGGAACTCGTTCACTTGCACTGGCCTTGGAAACCAAAGCCCAGAGTGCTTTTGAGAAATAAGCTGTTGTTGCAGCATGAAAGTCAATCTGTATTTGGTCAGAGATCTGGTTTATCATTTAAAAAAACAAACATTCAACTTCCAGCCCTGCTGGACACTGCCCCAGCACCAAGTGTTGGTTTCCTGGCTGCTAACAAACATCAGCACGCTGCAGAAAAAGCAGCACAGGGACTGCTGAAGCTCCCAGGGTTTACTCCTCTAGGTCCATGCCTTGTAGTAAAGCCTGAAAGCGCTGCTTTCACCTGCCCACAGGGAGAGAGGGAGGAAGGTTTGGGAAGGGACTTCAGGCGTGTGAAAGCCCACCTGATTACTCATGCGCAAGATGCGTTAGGAGAGGTTCTAGCACGTTTATTTATGACCAAAATGATTTGCAACCAGATGACTTCATAGTCCCTTCTGACCTTACAAATCTCTGTATAAACAAGGGTTTATTCTCCCACACTCTGGGGAATGAATCCAGCTGGACAGGAGGGACTTAGGAGAACAGAACCTCCGGCAATGTAAATAGCATTCTGTGGGCTTATACCAACCGATGACTTTGTCTAGATGCAATTCACATACTTGCAAACAGAGAAAAAGATGTTCCACTGATCTGCATACATTCTCTAGCCCCAGCTCAGACTATCTCAGAGCTTTCTGATGTCCTTTTTCCCTAGGGCTATTTCATCCTGTATCAGTGAAGTTACAAATTGAAGCCACTCGTGCACGAGAGGATAATGCTACCAGCAAAGTTCTGTCCTGAACAGGAGAAGACTTACAAGTGAGCAACACTGGTTTTAATATACACATGCCGAGATCCATAAATAATTGGTGACAGCTGTGGGTGGACAGTTGTGCTATTAGCTTTTCCTACAGAGATTTGCAATAAATATTTAAGGATGGGCTCAGGCCACAGTGTTTGGAGCCAGATCTAGATCATGTTCCACATTCATTCAAGTGTAAACTGGACCTAGGGTAAAAAAAGTAGTTAATGGAGAGCAACTTAAAACAGATGGTCAGATTCTGATTGTACTTACATAGGAGAAGTACCACCACACTACATTTTTTTCCTGGTGAAGCTGGATAAGCATGACTTGAAGTGGTATGCAACAGACAGAAGGGTATCATAGTGTGTCATGGAACATAAGGAATAATCAGTCAGCTTCCAGTCTTAATTATGAATGCATTCTTAGTCTCAGCCCTTGCAAGGAAGTAATTCAGATTCAGCCAGTCCTCCTGTCTTTGTGGAGACAACAGTGAAGGGCACCCCAGAAAGAAAAACACTGATTTCCCAGTAACAGATTCATTTAGCTTGGGACTGTTTTAGGAGCTGTGTCTTTAGCTTGTTCATCAGATTTTAATTGAATCAGCACCTTAATGAATATAGTAACCTTCCCATAGTTATCCGTAAAGATGATTGTCCACATATCAGACAGCTGAATGTAGATATTCAACCGATTAAACAAAGTCTATGATACAAACACGGCAATTCTTTTCATATGTAATTCTGAATTATGCTCTTGTGTATGCAAACAAATTGTGCCTGACATTGGTAATAATTATTATTTCACAGGATGATATTTTATGTGTGTGTGTATATATATATATATACATATATACTTTATATTTGCAGCTGACAAACCAGTACTACCTGAAGACCTGGTGATGGACATTAAATAAAAATATATAATATGTAAAAAAAAAAAAAAAAATTAAAAGAAAAATAAGGAAAGAAAACTTTTCAAGGCAGCTAATTATGCTTTTACCAAAACATTCATAGTGATGTATCCGGAGAGCTAATAGAAGAATTATTTTATAATGTTTATACATAATTTTTTAAAAAAAGACCAAAAAAATAATCCACATAAAAAAAAACAAAAAACAACCCCCCCTAGAAAAACAGGCAACGTATTACCAGCACAAGCCAAACAGAAGTAAGGCCAGATGAACTTGCTTTGCTTGAGAATCTGGTTGTTACTGAATTATTGCAAAAAAAGCTTGGGAGGCAGAAGGGGAAATAGGGTGATGTCTTAGTGGTGTCTGAGTTTCCAGCAATATGTGAAAGCTACTCTGGTTTGCAATAGTTCAAGCCTTGTCTTGATGTTGCAGGCTTTGTCTCAGGTAAAGCTGCCAGCTGGGGCAGTAGGATTTGTACTGGGGTTAAATAATTTAATGAGAGTTTCTTGGGGTGTGTTTGTGGTAAATTTATGTTTCAATGACATCTCTTGATGATTTTTTTCTCCTTCTGTGCACCGAAGGCTTTAATAATTTAAAAATATAGTTAAATAAATAATCTGAACTGAGCTCCCAAGGATATTCCAAGAACTATCAGTAGGTCACTGAACTTTAAATTGGAAAAAAAAAACCAAACCAAAAACCCCAACATCCAAAATAAAACCCAAACCACACCCTTAAGCCAAGCCAGGGTTTGTACTGAAGCCTCCTTTCATTCCAATTGATGCTGACTGATTCCTTAAAAGTTGTGCCATATGGTTAAAGTGAAACAAACTACCATAAAAGAAAAAAAAAACTGCCTCACTGAGGCCTCAGTCTTATCACAGGCTTTGGTAGGAGCACAGCAAGCCTATCTTGTGTATATAATATCCTGCTTTAAAATTAGAATGCAACCCAACCTAAAGCTAATGGGATTTTGTATATAAGGTATTCTCAGCTGAATTCATGTGAAGTGCATTTCTAATCTGAAAAAAGAGATGTCTGTTTTCCATGCTATCTACAACTGTAACATAGCTTTACAGACAGAAATACGTGTGTAAGAGAAGGGTCATGCTAACCAGTCTTTGATGTCACCTGTGACTATAGCATAATCTCAAATTGATCTAAGGATTTTAAACTAATATTTCCCTGATATTAATGACCTACCTGTTCACTCTGGAGTTCCCTTTCACCTTTCAAATGTAGATAGCCTTAAAACCTGACAGCTGTTTTCAAAGTGATTGTTGCCCATAAGGGTATTTGGTTTTGCACTGTATTAAAAGAAAAAAAAAAAAATCTAAAAAAAATCAAAATCTTTTGCATTCAGATGTGCCTAAAAAATAAATATCAAAAAATTAAAAAAAAAGTACATGCTGCCGTCTTGCAAATTAGTATGCTCTGTACTCCTGTGTGCCTATAATTAGAAGTCTGTTTCTTCAGAAAGTGCCCATTGGAAAATGAAGGGATAGACTGCTGGTCACGAGACTCGCATTAACAAGCCACTTTATGTATCACCTTACTGTATATACTATGAAAGTAGCGCTTTTGTGTGCACTATGTAATCTGTCAATGGGAAGACCTTTCTTCGGTATAGGCTCAGCTGCCATAATGTATTTGTTGAAGTATTCTGTTCTTTCACTGATGCATATAAAATTATTGATGTCTTTGTTTTGGTGAAGTTTTCTTTCTTTTTTTGCACCTAAAAAAGTTCTAAAAATGTCTAAATGAAAAATCTAACCCAGTTGGTGTGAGATTTTTATCAATGTATTTGATGTTGAAAATAAAGAATTAGCCAAAGCACTTTGTTTCATTAGTTATATTTTGCACAGCTTAAAAAATATGCTTCTCTGCTTATTGTTTTCCAGTGACCAGTGAAATGGTACTCTATTTTTCACAGTGCATTTTCATCTAAGTGAACACTGTTCCTTAATTTGTTTCTTCGCCTTCCCTAAAAAACATAAGAGACTGGCCATTTCAAGAGTTAACAATATGTTCCAGTCTCTAGCATCCTAAAGACTAAGTATTTTATATGCTTTACACTCCTTATTTTGGCTTATGAAACAGATTATGGTGGAAGAGACAAATTGTGTGAATTTTGCCTTCAGTAGTTGACTGTCACTTACCATGAGTTAGCTAGTATCAAGTAAAATAGCACTTATTTCCCAAGCAAAATCTATTCCTAAGGAGGAAAAATTGTCTTGGCTAAGCTGTAGGAAGGGGATGAAAAGAAATAAAAGATAATCTTATTGACATAAAACCACTTTGAACGTAACCCTATCCTGTCAAATAGTCTCAAAATTATATTTGGTCTTTGCAGAGAATCAAACCAGTAATCTATTCAGGTGAATGTCTCTCAGTAATATAGAGAGAATACAGAACTTCTTATGTTTTTCATGCATTTTCTGTGCTATGCTGGTTCTGAGACTATTCAGGTTCTTCTCTTTTCCTACATAGATATAAAAGTAAAAGCTTTTTGGATTTTTATGTAATGTTTCACTGTACATAACATAAGGAGAAAATGGTAAGATTACCTTCATTCTATCATCTCAATGATTAAGACAAGACAGGCAAAATACTTTGTTCACATGAAACCTCACCTTATAGCTTGTCAAACATGAAAACAAATAGCCTATTCAACCTCCACAAGAAAGTTGGGGACTCTTGGGATTTTTAAGTGCCAAACAGAATTGAGTGATGGTTCCAAGTCATATGATTGCTTTGCAACATGCTTTCATGACAGAGTTTGACTGAGGGTTGCTACTTT
>JAVHNF010029830.1:0-11145 GCA_034783455.1 Micropsitta finschii | reverse complement strand
AAACCTGGCTTCAAAGCTTTTGATTTCAACCAGTGCATGTTGAGGGGCTTCACCCATGACATGCGGCTCACAACCTAAGCTTTCCCAAGCCTTAGGGGTGCATCCACTGCTTTGGTTTGGCTCATCAGATATAAAACAGCTCAGATGAACTCCAGATCCAAAGTTCACCAAGTTCCAGGGCAGTCTAAACCTGTTCTCTGTCACTTACGACAACCTTCAGCAGGAACTGCACTTACTCCGGGCATGTATTCAACAAATATAGAGAGTTTCTTCTCCTCAGGATCCCGCAAGCACCCATAGTACTGCACTATCCTGTCGTGGCGGAGAGTCTTCAACAGCTGAATCTCACATTCTAAGGCATTAACTTCCTGCAACAAAACAGACATGCTTCATGATGAAAAGGAATGGTTACTTTGGGAATATCATCCAAATACTGCTTAGTGCTGAGCACTCTGTTCATAACACCTGTAAAGCTGTCCACAAGGACATCAGCCACGTAAGGCTCAAATGAGAAGCACTGCCCTAAGGAAAAGGTAGGGGAAAAAGATAGGATACACAAGGGCTTGGCTTTGAGGTAGTTTTACTAATTATTACTTGTGCTCAAGGAGTTTTTCTGGAAAGGTGTGAATGCAGATATTAGCAAAGCCCACAAACAGAGAAGGTGGTGAAGGAAGCAAGGCGGCCAAAACTAAGCAAAGAGCAGACAGACCTATGAGAAATGATACCTGAGACAGAGCAGGAGAAACCTGGTGAAAGGAACTAGGATGTAAAGAAGTCACCAGGGCATGCTGACTGGTGCCACAGACCATTGGGGATCACTCTGGAGAGGGCAAACACCACACAGTCTCCACACACTGCCTTCCATCAGGAACATGGACCCCTTTGACATCTCTTCCTTCAGCCTTCAGCCCACCATTCCCCAACATGCTGCAGAACACAGCCCTGCCCTTGTACTCACTTTACTTGTCTCTTGACTGTCAGGGTCAAAAGGCACCTGCTTCACTGACAGCTCCCGGCCAGTGTCAGCATCATAGCAGAGATAAACTTCCCCAAAAGCCCCTCTTCCAAGCAGCTTCCCCAGCCTCCAGTTCACAGGTGCCTGCAGGGCTACATGAGAGATGAGAGAGTTGAGAGAAGAGCACATAAGGGAGACTTCATCATCAGGGTCCATCTGAACCTGTACAGAGCAGATCAGGCTTGCAATGAGGCAGCGAGCCCATTCTCTCCCAGGGACACCATGACAAAGCAGTTTTAACTGCATTAGTGCTACTGGTGTGTGTGAGGGGGATGTCTCCTAGTCTGCATTAGCATAAACCAGGAACGAGTCCCAGAAAAGTCACATTTCTTTCAGTCCTTCCTTCAAAAACTGCTGTCTTGGCCAGTGTTGGACTTTCTCTCCTCTGCTACTGGAACCGTTAGCAGGATACAGCATGGCTGAGCAGCACCACAGGCAGGGACCAGTAAAGAGTTTCATCTCACTGGTCATTCCTAGGTTATCCACCACTGAACATGTCCAGAATGCACCCATTCCTATAGCATGGGCAGCCTTGCAATTCCAGAGCAGCCTGCCACATGATCTTTGGGTGCTGAGGCGACAGTAAGGTAAGTCAAGGAATGGAGCCTCTGGGACATGAGAGCAAATGCATCCAAGTCTCCTGGAAGTTTCTGCTGCATGAGCACACTGACAGTCCAACACACAAGCAATTTTCTCCAACTCAGCAAGTGACGAACACCAGCTGACCCCACAAATGCTCTCAGCTCAAGGCCAAGTTGAGATACAGTGTATTGTATTAAATCTTCCTCATTGAGACACAAGCTAGCACACTGTGCTTGTACTGGGAGTGTAACCAGAGTGCATTCACACGGTTAGCTCAGCTGATGCCCAGTAACTCAGCAGGTGACACTAACTTGATTTTGTATGAGACCCACATGTACCGAGACACCCATTGCTTTGATTCACTTACAGTTCCTAGCTTTCGTAGGGGAGGTGCTGAAGACTTGCAGACCTTTTTCACAATTGCTCCTCCATTTGGGCCTGTACTCATCGTACTGCAAGGTGCTGAGCTTGCTGTCCCCATTAAAACTCTTAGTTCGGCTAGAAGGGACAAGCTGAAACAGGTTCTCCTGTGGGAAGTAACTCCTGGGAAAAGTCCTCCGGCCTGTAGGAGGAAAGGGGGAGAGTTATGGTGAGAATGCACACACCAGTTTGGGTTTACCTATCACCACCTTCCCACATCACTGCCCAGATCCAGTGATGCACCTTTTCAAATTAAACAAAACAAACTTGATGAAACTGAAGGAAAACCCTGTGAACATTTTAAATTTGATTTAAGAGTTGTTAACAGCAGGAATTACATCCAATGCAGATGTTTCCAGAAGGGTTTGCAACGGTTTAATTACATTAGGGGATTTTATTGGTTGTTAATCACAATTCAACTCTGAACAGGCAGGGATTTACACTGCAAATTATCCCTGCTGTCCCCTAAGTCCACAATAGAAATGACCACACAAGAGTGCCAAATCTCATGATAACTGCTTTCACAAGGGTGGTGTCAGTGAGAGATGGAGCTCATTCTGGAAGGCTCAATATGCTGTCTAAATGTCTTCAGGTTAGGTTTTATTTTTCAAAGGGAATTTGATTCTTACTCATTTTTGCCTCCCACCACTTTCAGTCTCATACAGTGAATGAAGGAGCAGCAAGGTGATGGAGTGGTTCCCAAAGCTCAGAGCTCACCAGCTTAAAACAGAGATGTGAACAGATATTGCTACCCTGAAATTGCTATGGGATTTCCTGCAGCTCTGTGAGAAACCTGCAGTAAAGCTCACAAGCCAGCATCCTCAAAAGCCAGCAATTCAGGGGAACAGAAAGGTTGATATTGCCAGGGATGAGAAATGCCAATCATCCATATGGCTAAAGAGGAGCTGAACAATGACTTTTATACATGCTCTAGATGTTCAGCACTTCCCAAGAGCAGACCCGCAAGGTCACACAGAAGATGCTCTGCAGAACACACAGGCAAGTCCCAAATTACTTGGTGGTTCTCCCTCTATTAGAAATAGCTCCTTCCCATGTCTCTCGAGTCCTAGGCATTGTCACAAGCATTGAGATGCTGGACTGAGCACCTCCCTCCCCAGCCCTACATCACTGTCTTACCATCACTGTAGTCCTTGCGACTTTGGGAGAGGTGGTATTGCCTCGGGAAGGTCCCACCTTTCCCAAACCTCTCGCAGAATGGGATATCAAAATCTGACAGGAGGGAAGAAGACACATGTTTCTGAGTTCAGGTCAGAATCAAATGGCCAGAGCATTTCTTATGGGAAGGTTAGAATGAGGTGACAAGCTGTTTATTCACATGACCATACATTCCCCAAGGCTCCCTCTGAAATCTGTCCACAGGCACACACTCCCTAGTGGAAAATAAGGGTTAGACACAGTAGTCTTGGTACCCCCTACAGCAAAGAGGTTTAACTGCTCACTTTATGGACCCTGGCCCACACTGTTCAAATACAAGGCAGGGAATTAACATAGCCCAAGCCTGGTTTACAAGACATCTTCTTTGCGTATGGAAAATGCAGAAATTAGTGTGGAGACGGAACTGACAGGCAGAGTCAGGTCCAGATCCATTTACTCTAAAACCTTTGCTTTGATATCAGCTTTTTCCAGGGAAATGCAAAAATACAGCACTTGGCTAATGCTGAATAATCTCTCCCCTCTTTCTTCTCAGATGCAGCTCCTGACCTCTGAAAGCCAGAGACCAATTTATACCTCCTAAACTCCAAACCTTTATATTTACTTTGCTTAAATGCTAAAAAGACAGAAGTGATTAAAGACCATCAGAGTTCATATTAGACATGAGATTACAAGAGACATGGATGGACATGCAAGATAAAGACATACATTTTGAACTGAAAAAAAAAAAAAAACCAACCAAACCAAAAACCAGCCCGGGAAGCCATTGCTGGTAGCACTGAATAACTTGAGTTTTAAATATCTGCCATTTCTCCCTCATCTTTCACCTGCTGTTTTTCCTCCATCCAACTCTAATGACACAGTCTGTTCTGATTGTTTGTTTGTCTTAGCCTGGGGCCAGCAGCCACTCCTTGGAGACTGCTCCTGGCCTCTGCTGCACTTCAACGTGATTTCCCCATGACAGCAGTGCTCAACAAGAGTGCATAACAGCTGAAATATGGTCAGCAAGAAAAGCAACAAGGACAGGGCAAGAGGTTCTGGGCAAGCCATGTGTGAGCAACGATGGAGTGGTGTCTCAAAGCAAAATGCCTCCCCTACCACTGGGGATGCATTAAAGCCTAGAGCATCATGGACTGACAGCAGCTTCATCTCTACAGCTCAATCTAGAAATCCTGCCTCAGGCCAGGAATGAGTTATCATGCCACAGGCTGACTGCCATTTTCTCATTTTTAATAGTGAAAGTCATTACAATATTACAGAGTTTCCATGACTTAACCAGCTGGATGTTTATAAGTGATTAAGCAGTAACCTTGCAACTTACCAATACACTTTTCTCTAACAGCATTTGCATGATTACAATTATTAATGCAAGTGGAAAAAGTGTAACTCCCTAGAGAGTTCGAGACTCAGGTTTTGCTATGTAGGAAGTCAGGACCCTGCAAATGCGACTCACATGTACTAATAACAGAGACAAAAGGTGATCCCACAAGGCTGTTTCCAGCTGTCAGCACCTCGCAGCTGTCTCCAAACACAAGAGCAAGGCCCCCTCAGCAACTTCTTCCAACAGAGAACTTATTTCTGATGTTTCAACTTGCTTGCATCTGTTTACCTCAGGGTCCTTGCTACCCATTTTGCACTGTTATTGCTGGAAACCAATTCCTGAACCAGGCTCAAAGGTTCTTCAGTGCTACCCCTACCACTGCTGCACAGCTGAAAAGGGTTAAGGGTTAATGATGGTTAAAGAGGAACCCTGCCTGTATTTGATGCTCTGAGCCTTTTGATTTTAGAGAACATTCATGTTTGATCATTGCAGAGGTCATTTTTGATATGTAACCTAAGCTATGGAGCTAGTTTGCTTGATTGTTTTTAATTACTTTTCATGCCATCTTTTTAATGACCTTCATCCCGGCTCTTCTCTACTTTTTATACTTTCAGCTTTTTTATACTTGTAAGCAAATAAAAGCCTCTAAGAGTGCTTACCCATGCAATCAAGACTGTCTTTGGGATGCGTCTTCCTTCCAGAAACAGGGGTTTGGGCAAAGGGAGGGCTGCAAAGGGATGAAAACAAAAAGGATACACCTCGTTATATCAGAAAGGCTGCTTTTTATATCAGAAAGGCACTTTATTATATCAGAAGAATGAATTAGGAAGTGGTTACACACAGAAAGGACAGGTTATGCCACAAGATGGACTGATCACTGATCAGCCCAGTCTACCCAACTGAGCTCACATCCTCAAGCTGCACAAGAATAAAGACTGTTTTTTTCTGGATCAGAGCTTGTTCCCATGGAAAACAAGAGGGATGGTGAAAAAAAACCAGTTACCAGGCTGAAATGAAGCAGCCAAAAACTGTAACACCTGTACATAAGATGGTACAGAAGGAAAGCTGCAGATTTGTCTTCCCTCAACATCAAGTATTTAACTGTACAACTCTGCTTTCTTTGAACACTGCTTAGTTGCTTTAGATGCACACATTGGAGTCCTTCAATCACCCATAATTTACGCAGGTCTCCCCTTCTCTGCAACATCATCCCCCACCTTCCTCATGCAGAAGGGTCCATACCACCACTGGGCACACTTTCAGAAAGGAGAGTGCAGGATTGGTGCTTTGACGCTCAAGGTCTTTAACCTACCTTAAGAGGATGCCAAAGCACTGCAAGGATCTCAGCAATCCTGATTTCACCCCAGCCTCTCTAAGGAACAACAGGGTAATCTGGGTAGGTTGCTTTTCCACTATCCCTTTTAATAAAATGGGCATAGCAGCACAAATCTGCTTTGCAAAGTGCTCTGACATGTACTCATGTCAAAGCTGATCATGGCAGGCTTGCTGTGGAAAAGAGAAATTTGTCATGTTATTTATTAGCATCAGAGAGGTCACCATGTCTGGTGACTAACTCTGCTCTCTTGACAAGGCCAATGCCGTCTCAAGCAATTGGCTGCAAAGGCTCAGTTATATCTTCGCAGGAATAGTCATACTTACTCCTCTTTCTGCCTTTGAATGATATAGCCCTCCTCGTGCATTTTCCAGCTCCTACACCCTATGACTGCACACAGTTTCCTGCTTATTTATATGTGAAAACAAGCCATACTACCCTCCTGAAAACACCTAACACTCTGCTCTCGCTTTACAATAGTGTTACAACCAGGCCGAGCTCTGTTGTTCTTCCTAGTAAAGTCTGTGTAAAAGCAAAGCTGGGGTTTAGAAGCTGGGAGCACAAGGAATCCAGCTTCGATACAGCTGTAACAATGGGCAAATACTTCACAGGAAATTATTAAAAGCCACAAAAAGGAAATGGACCTTGATGCTGAGACAGATCCAAAACACTCAGACCTGCAAACCCAAAGCAGTATACACAATCAATGCAATGCAGACCTGCTGGAACACAGCCTTGATGCTGTGTAGCAAAAGCAAAGGGGGGAGGGGAGGAATCTTTGATGCAGATGGAAAAAAAAAAAAGAAAAATATGTATTACTTCCCAAAAGGACACTGTGTCTTATACACAGCCTACCAGGCACAGCAGCAACCATACAGTTGGTGTGCACGTGTGAGCTCGGACCAACCAGCCTCACCAACTATTGAACTGCAGCCTGTGCTAGTACAAGGTGTCCTAGTTGCTTCCTGCTGAGAAGCTAAACTTAGTTGTTGCTTGTCTGGTGTCCTCAGCACCTTGACTGACACGTCTGTGGCTGCTGGCAGTGAACAGGGCCTGCCTAACTTAAAATTGGTCAATGGAGAACAGACAGCATGCCCAGGGAGGAGGAGGCATGGAGAGGCTAATACATGGAGTATTGACCGGGTGACTGCAGAAAAACAGAAAGGTAGGAGAGGGATCTGACTGAAGCAGAAAACCTAGGCACACAAAGCCAGGCTGTCCGCAGATCCCCAGCTACTTTGTCCAGCTACTACAATTCAAATCACACCTTCACAGAGATGTCCATGCTGGAACCTAGTTTTTGGTATTCAAGAAAGCTTTGTTTTGCTCAAGTGCATCTTCATCCCAAGAAGAACCTCAGGGGATGCCACTGATCCTCCTCCACTCCTGCTGTAATACAGAGGCTGCATTTAAGCTTGTTAACATGGTGACACGCAGGACTCACCTGTCCACAGACCTGTCCAGCGATTGGCAGCTCCCAGACAGTGAATCATCAGGACTAATGAAAGCTTCAAGCATCTAATAGTGAAAGAAAATGGGAAACAATAAAGCCATGCACTGTAGCTCTTCAAATTCCAGTACTAGCAGACCTCTCTGCAAGGTCAACAAGCTCCAGTCAAACTGGCTGATTTACATCAGCTGATACCAACACCAGCAAAGATGAGATTCAATCTAACAGAAGTTTTCTTCCCAGGGAAGATCTATTTACGATGCTCTCTCTGGATTACTGTTCCTTACAACTGCTTTTTGCTAGTAGGGAAACTGAGGCAAAGATAATTAACACCCCGATGAGCAATGCATGCTGAGAAGTGAATGAGATACAAAGTGCTCAAAGTATTTGTGGGAAAAATAGAATTTTATATATATATATATATATATATATATATACACACACACACACACATATGTCAGAACACAAATGATGTGCCCAAGGCCAAATAGACATTGATCACCCTGGATCGCTGCCCTGGAACACTAAACCAGACTTCCTCCCTGGTGATAAGCAAAGCATCATCAGGGCTTTTGACTGGAGGAACTGGCTTGGCTCTCACTAGCTCAGTGAGTCAAAAGCTGCATTTGTGTAGCTTCCTGGATGAGACATTGTACTAGACGGGGTTATTTATAGCTGGTTAGTAACAATAGAGGTTTTGTATTGAGTGGTAAACCTAGGGGCTGTGTGCACTTCCACATACAGCAGAGGTTGCTCAGGCCCATGCTGTGCCACAATCTGTACAGTGCTTCCTCCTGGCTGCAGATCCACAGCAAATGGTCACTAACCCTTACTCCAACAGCCAACCCTAAGCCCAGCTCACTCCAGGGAAAGCTAAGCAATAAGGGTTAAACACCACGTGGAGTCACCCTTCACTGGCTCCTGGACCTGCATCGGTCCTCCTTCTCTTTGTACAGCAACAGCCTCCCTCTCCATGTGCTGTTCCTGTGTTAGACCTCCTCAATGGGTTGCCATAACAGCTCAT
This sequence comes from Micropsitta finschii, assembly GCA_034783455.1. Taxonomy (NCBI): domain Eukaryota; kingdom Metazoa; phylum Chordata; class Aves; order Psittaciformes; family Psittacidae; genus Micropsitta; species Micropsitta finschii. Next base: position 2,827 of record JAVHNF010029830.1, on the reverse strand, counting down.
ATTGTTGTGGCAGTCCAGTCCCAACTGGAAAGTGTGATTTTTGCTCTACTTTCCAGTTTTTACCCCAAAGCCTCACCCTTCAACATGCACTAGCCAGAGAGGAACAAAATCTCTGCATGAACCCTGTCTCCACCTCTGCCAGCTTGCCAGGTCTCTCCTAGCAGTTAAAATAATGCTGAAGCACTCATTTCTCAAAAGCATAAATTTGGGAATCCAGGCAGTCTCCACACACAGCCTCTGTTCATGTGCCAAGCTGGTCTCAAGGCAAAGACCACAGTTACATCACAGGCTTGCACAGGGGCATCCCCCAAAAGGCAGCAAGCACCAGCTTGTAAGTGGTTTTCTATGAGGCACATCTGGAAGCTGCAGCACAAGGACACTCCAAGAGCAGATCCCATATGGGGAAAAGCATGGCTGCTCAATGAGAAGAGGAGGGACGAACCACCAAGAAATCCCCCCAAAAACAATCCCCAAATCCCCTTCTCCCTGAATTTAATTCAGCAAAGAAGGGCAGCAGGCCACCCACAGCATGATGCTAGAGAAAGGCAAGGAGAGCACCTGGGAGCCTTCACCAGGAACAGGCCAAGAGCTCAGCTAGTGCTAAGGCTGAATTAATAGCCAGTGTAGCTGCACTGATTTACTCTCCAGGGGGTTCATGGGGACTCTCCCCCTGCACGCACACGCAGTTTGTCTTAATCCTACCAAACATGTTTGGAAGGCATGTGAAAACAATAGAAAGCCAACTTCTGGCTGCAAGGAGCACAAGATACATCTGCACCCTGATGCTGCCAAGACTTAACTGGAGTGACTTACTTTATTAATGGCTGTATAATAAACTGTTGAAAACACAACTTTGCCATGGAAACGCTGGCACAGCCTGCACACAAAAGCAGAGGTAGTGGGTGCTATTTGAGTGCAGGGAATGCATTTCTCCCAAGGCAAAATCCTTGGGGGCTGTCACAGCAGCCTGCTGAAATAAGCTTAGTGCCTTCCAGATGTCCCTCTGTGTGCCTCCATGTCCCTCCTGCAAATTGTGGATCCTGGTCCTGCCTTTCCAAGAGCTTTGCAAGAATGAATTGTGTGCGCAGCCAGCCTAGCGGACTTCATAGGACCTATACTAAGCTCATCAGACCTGTACTTTGAGCAGAGAGATGCTAATTCAGAGGGAGGTGCAAGCTGTTCTCCTTCTGGTCCATCAACACTGCAGTTTCCTCCATCATGGGTACCAAACTGACTGGAGGAAGAGGTACTGCTCATCACTGTGCTGAAGAACTAGTTGTTTTATTACTGAGGGATTAGAATATACAAACTCCTTATTAGGAAAGAGTTAAAAAAACATATATGAGGGAGGGACAGAAACAAAACCACAGCGGCTGTAGGCAGAGCCAAGACTGTAACTGGAGCTCAGGCAAAAACAGCACACAGGGAAGCAGCAAGAGCTACTCACATCCCCAGGCTGCTGCAATCACAGGCAATCCATTGCTTGGCACAATCCTTTGTGGTCCCCGTAATCCAGGAAAGCTGTGGCCGCAAGGAGCTGGCAGCTGCTGTGCACGTATGTCCCATATGTAGCTCTCCTCCAGAGCTACCTGAAGTGCCCGAGCACATTACCATGACCACTACAGCTGGCTTTTAGGGTTTCTGGAAATTGGGCCTGCTCTTTATTCAGCATATCAAGCCTGAGGGCACCCATTCCTGGAAAAAGCCATCCTGAGCCCCACAGACTGGGTCTCTAATGATGGGAATGGCATTCACAGCACAGCCTCCCTTGTGTCTGCTGCTGTCCTAGTTTAACCCACACCCCCAAGCTTCACTTACATTCTGATCCATGGTCTCAGGGATGAACTCGCCCTCACTGTTGATGCTGGTATAGGATCCCTGGCGAGCAATCTGCTGCTGCTCTTCAGGAACGCTCCCTGGGGGTGGAGAGCTCCGGCCAGTGTGCAGAGAGCCTAGGAAACAGGAAAGGCAGGGGTCAAGGAGAGGACTTGCCACATCCAGAGACCCTGTTCCAGTGATCACAGACCTCCTGGAGATGCTGCTGGGTTTGAATTTGTGTCAAAGGGAACAGAAGAGATAAAAGCACAACACAGTTTATGTACATCTACAAAGCTTTTGCAACAGGGATAGTCTGTTACTGTGGGGCTGCACGATATCTAGCAAACTTGGCCTTCAGTGCACACTGGATTCTAAGAGCTCTGCACTGTACCCCAATGTTCTATCAATGCTAGAAAGAAAAGGATTCCAGAGTTCTGTTTTGCTACAATCAGTCAGTATAAAAACAGAACACAAACTCCAAACTGACCTCTCCTCTTTGACCTCCAGGCATTTCCTTCCCCTGAATCACATCACTGCCTTCTTGTTCAGCAATCTGGGAAACAGCTTGGGTGAACTTAGTGTAACATCACTTGAACATTTCTTATACGGAAAACGATTTGTACTTAAACTCCTCTCTTCGTATTCCCTCAAATCCTCCCTAACTGATTCCTCGTCCCTATTCAGGCTTTAGGAAGCATTGCCCTCACACAGGCTTGGCTCCACTTGTCTCTGCAGTCCCTCCCCTCCATCCCTGGGATGTCATCGCTTCATGGCAAGAAATTGCTGACAGAGGTCCATGCTCATCTGTGCTGGAACTTTAACCAGTCAGCATTGTGCAATGTGAGCCTTCACACAACACAACTTGTTTTTAAGCAGACTTCTGAAGAGCACACATCCTTGCAGAGTTAGAAAGCACATGGAGATGGGTTTCTTTACACTTTGATTCCATTTTTCTGGCACTCTTGCCAGTTCTTGGGTTCATTACTAACATTTGGTAGCAACATGCCCA
>JAVHNF010029829.1:12763-22766 GCA_034783455.1 Micropsitta finschii | reverse complement strand
TTAATAAGGGCTCATACCCACCTGGACTCTCTGATGCCTAAGTAGGGCTGAGCTCTTTCTGTAAAGATTCTTTAGGGGGTTTTCCCCACCTCTCCCCAATCTTGTAAAACCTGGAGGAAAATCATTATCCCGCTGCTAAACCTGACTGAATCTGCCATTAAATTTCAAACTTCCCAGGGGAAAAAATTAGTGGTCAGATACACACCAACAGACTGTGATCACAAACTTTGGTTTTCTGTGGCAAATAGACTGAAAGCAGCTGCATGAAAAAAAAAAAATCTATTTACACACTACAAGTAACTTTCCATCATCAATAATTCTTAAAAAAAAAAAAAAATAAAAATCCATTTGTGAAAGAAAATAGAAAGGCAAAAAAAGTGCAGCCACTAAATGTTAGCAACAATTTTGCAAGGCGGAAATAAGAAACTTCAGACATACTGGTGGTATTTCACAAGTGATACTGAGTGTCAGAAAAGTGCGCGCTTTTTTCAACATTGTAATGTATCTTAAATACCCACTGAATCCTCAGCAGTGCATGCTTATTAAGTTGTGTTATTCAAGCCATTTTCTACCTTCACAGTTCCTGTAACACAGGATATTTTCCAGGCAAAACTTAAATCTACAATACTGTGTAGACAGAGCACTCAATTAGCTCTGTCTCTTAAAACTCACTTTCCTCCTCCTCTTCTATTCATGTTTCTGACACATAAGCTGGTATAATTTTTAGAACTTCAGTTCTGTAGCCCCCTCGCTGCTGTTGGACTTCCCACCGCTTTCTCGACAGGCTTTTCTTTGGTCAAAAAGTAAAATCATAAGATCACTTTTCAAATGGAGAAACATCTGGCAACTGCAATTTCACATGGCAGTGTCTTGACTACTGATGATTCTCAATCTAAACCTCACATTCGGAAGTTCACTCATGAATTTTGTAAGCTTATCTCTTTTTATCCTCCCCTTGTAGAAACCAAATTGTACCTACTGAAAATTTCACACAAATTCAAGGTAACTTTTTTCAAATTAATTAAGCATTGCTTAAAATTATTAAAATTCCTAATAATCTTTGGAAACCTATTAAATGAGTCAATCAAACACCTGACTGCATTTACATTCACCTTCCTGCAAACAGGTGCTACATCCTTTACATTCACAGTTATCTGACTCCAAATATTCCTGGTACCCAGGCTTCTCAAGTGCCTTTTGGACTGTTATGGCTATTGCTGGCTGGACCATATGTTGCCAAGTAACATGGGGATACTTCTGCCTCTGTAACACTAACCAAGTGAACCTTGCTCTTCGACTGGGATCTCAGTTCAGTAAATCATCCCCATATATGCTCAAGGGTTGTGATGAACACAGCTCTAGAAGGCTGAAGGCCCCAAATTTTCTTACTAGATTTAGGAATCTGCAATCCCACCTCCCATCCGTGAAATTATCTTGCTGTTCTGACAATTTACTAAGCAAGAACTGTTCTTTTACTACTATATTATGTAAAACCTGTAAGCTTCCTATGAAGTGTGTAGGCATGATTAGTGTAACCTATTCTTTATTCCCCAGTCTCTCATAAAAGAGAATCGAGAATTCAAATCTTCAACCATTAAGTCTAATCCTCTGCAATTATATGTTATAGTTAAGTATTTAGTTACAGGATTCATGTTATTCCTCTAATTATGGAATATAATTTCTCTAAAGCTCACAAAGGATGCTATACTGCTGTTGACCATTCTGTGAAGACAGATTTAGCTTTAGAAGACCAGGTACACCTTGTCTTCAGGGGAATGTGTCCCCATTTAATGCCTGTTTATAAAGCTGCAGATCATAAATTATATTACTGCACTCTTAATTACATGATCACATGCGATTCCTTTAAGAGTAGTCAGTAGTGCTCAGCATGCTCATCTGCCTCCACTAACTCAAGAAGAGTCTGACAATGATATCAGCAAAAAGCAGAGCTGCTCCCTGACTCATAACAGCATTTATAACACATGTCATCTCACCTAATTACATGAGCATGAAGTTTAGGTGCTTTGCGCCAGTCAGTAGTAGGAGAAACTAACACTGCCATGGTCAGCTGCTGAATGCTGGGTCTCTGACTTTGAACTATGAGGTTAGTGTCTGAATGTGATCCAAATACATTGAGCTACCTGTGCACATCCCATTACAAGATCCAATCTATCCTGCATTTACAGGAAAAAACATTTTTGAAAGGCTCAAAACTTGGCCCCAAATTAAAACTGACAGCAATACTTGAAGGTAGTCTTTTTCATAGAGACCATTCCCCTGGCAAACATTCAGCTTTCAATATCCAGTCTTTTCAGAACTAAAATTCTTCAGAGGAACACTGAACTTACTTTTCTTATTATTAGGATTTTGAAATGCTTTCAATTTTTCTTCCTTCCCCTCCCATTCTTATTCAAGTCTTCCATTATACTTTCAACCTCCAGTAGAGGAGGTTGAAAAAATCTGGAAAATCTCAAGCCGAATGGTTAAAATTTCAGAAAGTTATGAGCAGTTGGAAGTAGAGGTTTGAAAGGGAACATCTACAAATCCTGAACCAAAGCTGTCAACAGCACTTCAAACTAGCATAATGCCTACAGCATCTTCAGATTATCTCAGCTCATAATAATCTTCTGAAAAGCATTTTTTACAAGAATCAGCTGGTTGCCTTGGAACCACAGCTAAGGGAGGAAGGGTCCCTCAGCCAGCTGATACCACAAGCATTAGCACTCAGGAGGCTGTGTGAATGCTCTAAAGACCACATATTCTGCATCTGCCTTGGAACAGTCAGAGCTTATAACAGTCAAGTAACAATTTACAATCCTGTGAAGTAGACAACTCTACTGATACATTTCTTATTCACTGCTGTGGGCATTTAACACAAGCATTTTGTCTGCACTGCTGTTTAACTAGATGTTGACATTAAAATACTATTTTTTCTCAGATTGCATCAAATATTAATTCTAATGTAGTTGGACTAAATCCAGAGTTCAGCTAGTACAGATATCGTGGTCGTATACCCTTCATTCTGAAGTCAGGCTAATGACAACCTACATGTGAACAGAAGTTCCCGTGATAAAAGCTCTGATTCTTAAAAACATAATTAAGGTCGTTAAAATTACTGAAGAATTCCATGCAAATACAGAGGGTAAAACTGGCTCTCTGGAACACATCTCCAGAAAAAGCCACTTCTTTGCAAATACAGGAGCACCCTCTGGTGCTCAAACACAGGTTGAGCACCTTATTTAAACCTCAAGAACTCACAAAATGATCTGTAAAAAGCCATCTGTTTGTTGTCTCTTCCTAGTGCACCATGCCTCAAAATTAATAACCTTATAAAAGGATTTAGAAACTACTAAGTTATAAAGCACAGATCACCACAGTCTTTGTGATAAAGTCCTTTTGCACAGGAAAACTGCTGACACATGAGCATGTGGCCCTCTTCAATATCTGGCCTCCAAAAATGCCAACACCACATGTTTTAAATGAGTGTCAGAGCTGAGCACTCCAGGGCAGCTTGCAAGGGCCACCTCACAGAGTTTCTATGATACTAAGAACATACTTCTTTATTAGGCATTAGTGTGAGAAACAAAGAATTTCTACCTTTTGTATGTGCTTATCTGATTAGGAAATATCCTGATACAAGGCTCCAGGGAGACCTTATCGCAGCTTTCCAGTACTTAAACGGGGGGCTAAAAGAAAGCTGGAAATTTTCACAAGGGCATGTAAAGTCAAGGGGAATGGCTTTAAACTGAAAGAAGGGAGATTTAGATTAAATATAAGGAAAAAATTCTTCCCTGTGAGGGTGGTAAAGCACCGGCACAGGTTGCCCAGAGAAGCTGTGGCTGCCCCATCCATGACAGTGTTCAAGGCCAGGCTGGACTGATGCTTTGAGCAACCTGGTCTAGTGGAAGGTGTCCCTGCCTGTGGCAGGGGAGTTGGAACTAGATCACCTTTAAGGTCCCTTCCAACCAAAACCATTCTGTTTCTACGATATTCTTGTTACACATGCAGAATTCTGCTAAGCTGTCACTCTTATTACTAAGCTGCAGCAGTGTGTCCCAGAGGCCAGCTATACAGATTTTATTCCCTTTATCAAACCTTACACTGCTTCTTCTCTTTTTCTTTCCATTTTGTTGGCTGGTAGAGAACTACCATGTTCCACCCACAAAACACAACTGAGTGACCTTGGTGTGCTGCTTAGGCACCAGTGCCTCTTGTTTCCATCTGTCTAAGGAGACAAGTATACACAACATAGTTTGGGAGGATTAGGCCAAGCACAGTGCTTACTTCCAGGAACAGTGCTTTTGGTGATTATTCCCAGTAGCAGCAATTCATGGAAACAGCCCTCTCAGACTCACAAAAACAGGTGTTCCCTACTATCACAGTTTCTCACCAGCCAGTTAATGATTGGCAGGGTATACTAGCTGGATATACTAGATCACCACAGTGTTTTAGAAACTGGCACTAAAATGCTCAACTGAACAGTCAAAAATGCATTTCAGAGGCACACTATTCTGTTTGAACACTATTGACCAGAAAAGATAAAACACTCAGGTTTTTGTGTTTAGCCAATGGCTATCAGGGTCTAGAGAACACAAGACGCGATATGAGACTGGGAACAGAGCCTGCTCAGCTCAGAGAATGCTGAGGCTGACCTTGCTATTTTCTACAACTACCCAACTGAAGGACACCAAAGACAGGCCTAGACCCTTCCCAAAGACAGCGACAGCAAAAAGGACACAAGTTGAAACATGGGACATTCCAGTTACGCATTAGGAAAAAACTTTAGCTTGAGGGTGGTCAAACTCTGGCACAGGCTGCCCAGAGGTAGGTGCAACCTCCACCTTCAGAGATGTTCAGAACTTGCCTGTACACGGCCTGGAGCAGCCTTGTCTGGTTACACCTGTTTTGAGCAGGTTGGAGGTCCCTTCCAACCTAAATAATCAATCTATGATTCTTATTGTAGCTTGGGAGCTCCTTGACCAAAGGTAATTACCATCCTTACAAGCTTCCCCAGAGCCTATACAGATATGTTGTGTGCATATATTAACAATGATCTAGATGTGCTTTCAGAATTTAAGACCTCTAGCAGGGCATTCTTAAGTATAAATTTTATCCCTATCAAATCTGCCTGGCACAATTCCCTGAATAACCACCAGCTATGTCATCAAATTCTATTATTTTTTATTTCCAAGCTGAAAGTTTGTAACTTTTCTTTATTCCCAGCTATGGTTCACTGAGTAATTCCCGAGTTTCTTCAGTTTCTGACAATGTAAAAAAGAAACCCAACGTACAATGAGAACAGACGTGTCAAAGTTTTTAAGAACTGCACCTACAACCCAAAGGATCCAGAAAGACCTTGGTTTATCTGGGTGATAAATGGAGATGAGTACAGAATTTATCATTAGGTAATCCTAGACAATTTTGACTATTATAATGTAAAAATTTGAGCCACTCCATCAGAAGAGCCATCAATGCATCTAAAATTACTTTTAGAGGTGGCAATTTCTGCAAGCCAAAGACAAGATTTGGATAGAGTAGGAGGTAATTTATCCCATGGATTCTGAACCTGTCAACTTTAAACTTATAGGGTGGTATTTTATATAGTGCATAATGTCATAAAGACGGCAGCATCATGCCCAGCTTCATTTGGCTGACAGAGGGCAAAGACTGCAATTTTATTGGCTACATCTTCTGCAATATACACAGCTTATCTGCTCACGAGATAAATTAACAGTATTTGGAAACACTAGTTTGAGAAGAAACTACATCAAAATTTTGATGCTCATACAAAGACTCACCATGCAATAAGCATTTAAAGGCTACCTGACAGCATTTTGCTTATTTTTAACTCACATTGCATACCATACTATGTCTTTCCCCATGACGAAATGTTGCAAATGACAGTTAGCCATTAAGGAAGGAAACCTGTCTTTGCAGGTGGTTTTGTCACGCAATCTTACACCTGAAAGGGTCAGGCCATGATGCAGCTGAAAAAAGTCAATTTAATAACCAGCTGGCACTCTAGTGAAATTGAGTCTTATTTTAAGACCAAAGAAGCAAATCTTAAGCATTAGGAAATTGTCTTTCAAGGAGATTCTGCATCTTTTTCCTCGAAGAGATAAAAATGGTTTGGTTTTTTGATTTGGTTGTTGGTGGCAGTAGTGTTTTGCTGTTTTGTTTTGGGTTAGGTTTGGGTTTTTTTTTTTTAATGGCAACTATTTTGCAACAAAAAGTATATAATTCAAAAATTGTTAAAAGTTATTTTATAAACATGCACTTTTTTAGGAAAGTCTTTTAGCAGGAAGGAGTTTTGTCTCTTTATATGACCAGCTCTGAATGACAGCTCTTCACCAAAGTTATCCCATTTTACCAGTTAATCCAGTATGGGTGATATTACTTGTTCCCAAATTAAACTCCTGTAAACCAAGGTATGTTGCACAGCTGCTCCATGAGCTGCACTGCTTTTATAAAGTCTTCAGCTGAAAATGTGACTGCACCATGATATGCCGGACCATGAGGAACCCAGGACGCAACTTTTGTCAAGTTCTAGAAACAGCTGATTCATTTCCTATTTTCTGACTTCCATTTTCCAAATCATGAAGTAAGTCTTTCCACTGATGAATCAAAGTGTTTTAAGAAATCATTAGTTTTTATTCCCTGTCTAAATAGACAATTTCCATGTTTATGTTCTCTAAACTGGGGGTTTTACCAATGAACTGATGGTAATAACAAACAACACATAATATACAATTTGTAAAATTTTCTGTTGGAGTGAGCTGAACTGCTAATCTCCAGATATATTCAAGACTGTGGTCAAAATGACAAGACTGCAGTCAAATTACAAGACTGCAAGCTCTAGTAACCTACCCCAGGAGACTTAATATCTATTTTCCCAACTTTGCAAAAAGAGCTAAGGTAGCTGGACACTAAAATTCCACTGAGCATGTGCTTCCACATCCACAGAATCAAAGTCAGATGGTATCATATTAGACAAGTCACCTGGCTTTTACATGCCTCAATTTCTTTATGATCAAGACAGAAATGTTTGTCTATGCTGTTGTTCAAAGAGTTTTTGTAATGTATGCTACAGTTGCCAAGTGTGCAGGGTTAAGAACAGTCATTTTAAAGAGTGAAGAGAAAAGAAATAATCCAACTGCACCTGTGTACAGCCTCTCCAATTGCTATAATGCTCTGCGTCTGTGTGGCACATTGCTTGCATACAAAGGCCATTATTTTCTGGCAAATGCTCTATTTCTGTATCTGTAACATTTCAAAGTGTCAGAGTGCACCAAAGTCATTAATAAAAGACACTAACATTAGCTTCAATATATCACTGGATTTGATTATATGAAAGGCATCATTAAAGAATAATGAATTCCAGCAGCTGAGAGAGACAGCACATCTCAGACGGAGATAAGCAAGTTTCCCTTTGGGAATTTACTGCTCATCATCCACAGCAGCAATCAAGACACCAGAATGCCTTGGAGCTGATTTGAAATACTGTCTGTGATTTGATGACAATGAAAACTGTTTCCAATGATTAGCAGACCTTTAAGCCAAACTGCTGTCACAGAAAGACAAATAACCACAGGATATTTCAGGCCATTTCTCCCCTTACCCTATCTTCCATCACAGTTATGTGCCCAGTTTTACAAGATAAACAACTGCTTCCACTGTACTGTTTCCATATGACTGAAGTACAAGGTCTAACACTCCACAATGATTCCACTAAAAAGTTATTGCATTTTTCTTTCTGTGATTATGATATGACTTGTAACAGGTTTTTTCTGAGTAGAAATATACATTTAAAATTATGCAATTTATACTACTGTCTGGAAGCAACACAGTATTAACGGTTCATTACTTTCAGAACATTATTAGGTTCCTGAGGCTAAAATCCAGCTTGTAGATCAATATTTGAATCCACTGGAAGGAGTCTTTTGATGAGTCAATTGAGTCAATTGTTTGATTCACTGATCCTGAGAAAAGATGTTTTGAAGTTGTTTGAGATGGATCAGGCGTGTAAAGTCACAGTGTCTAACAGTCACATAACTTATCAATTTCCCAGGATGCTATGTCCATATCTAACTGGGCAGCATGCATTCCTAAAACACCTATTTTCCCATTGTCTTTCAGCTACCAAATTATTCTTACTGTATGTTAGGAAACTGGCAGTAGGAAGTACACATAAGTGGGAAAATGGGTGGCTTTGTAAGCATAAAAGCAAGAAGCAGGGCTGTAACTCTTAAAAAGACCAGGGTAAACTAGAAAAATCATCATGCAATGGAATTATGACAACAGATCATGCGGCTCCTGTCACTGAAAGCTTTTCAAAACAAATCCAACAAATTCATCATTAAACATTTTGTAAGATTTAACACCGCTTTAATCAGTTAACTTGGTGCCACCTCAGAAATAAAGGGAGGTTAGAAATACATCACATTTATAGTGATAGTCAACTACAACAAAGCAAACATTCCACCTAAGTGACATCTGTGCAAAGTCACAAAGCAGGACTTCTGATGGCATGAATAAATTTAACATGGAGCTGAAAATTACATTTCTGCCTGGATTAAATCAGACTTGCAAACCTTATATTTGAAAACAAACACTGCCATTCCTACTTTAGTGGCAGATGCTGATCCTGTGTTCTGAAAGCAAAGTGGAAACAAAGCTGCTACACAGGCTGGAGGACACGGAGCAAACCTGAGCTACTGAAGCAGGTATTTAAAGCTGAACACACTTAGCAGGTGCATCAGCCAGGCTCTCGTATGTATCTTGCATATGTGTTCAAGTACAAAATTCGATTCAAAATTGCTGGGTTTTAATCAGCTTTGCAACATTGATTTTTGCACATCACCTTCAGCAAAGGGGACTCAGGTATCAGTGCAAACTGGTTTTCCATTAGTGCCCCCACCTCAACATTCCTGCATTACTAAGAAGATCCAGGCAAGGACAAAGACTGCTGCACCTAGAATGTATTCCATTCTTAAAAGTCACCAGCTGCCTTCCCACTGGGTCATAGAACCATAGAATGGTTTGGGTTGGGAGGAACCTTAAAGATCACACAGTCCCAACCCCCTGCCATGGGCAGGGACACCTTCCACTAGACCAGGCTGCTCAAAGCCCCATCCATCCTGGCCTTGAACACTGCCAGGGATGGGGCAGCCTCAGCTCCTCTGGGCACCCTCATAGTGGAGAATTTCTTCCTTATATCTAATCCAAACCTCCCCTCTGGTAGGTTAAAGCCATTCCCCCTTGTTCTGTCACTACATGCCCTTGTAAGAAGTCCCTCTCCAGATTTCTCGTAGCCCCTTTTTAGGCACTGGAAGCTGTTCTAAGGTCTCCCCAGAGCCTTCTCCAGGCCGAACTCTTTCAGCCTGTAGTCACAGGAGAGGTGCTCCAGCCCCTGGATCATCTCCGTGACCTCCTCTGGACTCACTCTAACAGGTCCACATCCCTCTTGCGTTGGGAGCTCCAGAGCTGGACGCAGTACTGCAGGTGGGATCTCATAAGAGCAGAGGGGCAGGACCACCTCCGTCGACCTCATGTTGATGCAGCCCACTTTCCAGAGCTAGCCGGTTCCTAACTGAGGGCAGCTCGGACATGCAAACGTCTTCCTGGTTGGGTCCCAACGAGACCTAACGGCAGGTTAGCACTACCTGCTGACTGCGCCTCTCAAGAGCTCTCAGAAAGGAGCGAGCACGGACCAGGGCATACCTTAAGCCACCCCGCTCACACCGACGAGCGCAGTCCCTGAGGGGAGCCCTGGGCTCGCGCCGCGGCCGTTATTCCCAGCTGCACTCGGCACCACCTGCCCCGGGACTGAGCTTCACCCCGACGCCCGCCCCTGCAGTCTCCTAGAAGAAAGAGGCCGGCACGACGGCGCGGGACTGCTGCCACTGACCCTCACCCTCCGCAGCCCTGGTCCCGCTCGTCCCATCCCGACCCAGCCTCTCGGCGGTGCTCACCATGGCGATGGCGGCAGCTACAGGCAGAGCCC
>JAVHNF010029825.1:6797-18617 GCA_034783455.1 Micropsitta finschii | reverse complement strand
TGTTGCTGACGACCCTTTTGTTTCTCTGACAGGCAATGGAGAATGGGCTCCTGTGAACTCAGCTGAACTGTGAGATGAAGTTGGAGTTAGCTGTGTCTCTGTCACCTCCAGCAAGAGCCAGTGCACAGGCAGCAGAGAGCAGGGCTCCGCTGCTGGAAATCTGCCACTTGTGCTGCCTCTCCTGGAGTTATTTTTTGAGGGTTTTCAGCCACGAGCTGGAGACTGACGTGTGCAGGAGGTGCCTCTTCCCCTCCTCCGGAGAGATCACGATTCATTCTCTCTCCTCAGCCCTGTGACGTTTGTAATTACATATCTTACCTGCATAATGATGAGGCAAGTTATTTATGTCAGGTCTGTTGCTAGGCTGTGCTGCAGTGCCGGAGTAGCTTGGAACTCTCTTTACGAGCGTACTTCCATGGCAGTGTGTGCTCGCAGGACCGGATTCCCTCATGCCGATGTTCATCCCGGTGTCAGGGATGTGTGTCAAGGAGTAAGCTGTGTGCTGGATCAGGGTCTGGGCTTTCCGGATCCCAGTGTGCCCTCTCCATCCTGGTAGTGCCATGGCTGGCTTTAGTTCTGTAAGCAGGATGTCATAGCTGCTAAGTGCAAGGTATCTTGGAGTTTTCTTAGCTGTATGGCAAAAATCTGGTCACTGTCCAAATTGTAAGGGTTCACTCCTTTAGTGAAGATCGTTGTCTCCATGTTCCCTTCCCTCTCATGCTGTTGCATGTGTCTCATGAAGGATGGGGTGACAGGGCTTTTGTGTTGATGCCCCAGCACGCTACCAAACCCAGTGACAGTGAACACGAACCCATTGGGCTGCTGTGCAGGTACATGGGGTGGAAGCTGCTTTAAGTTAAAGCTTTGTGTCTGACGGCAGGCAGCAAACCTTCGAGTGCCGCCTGGGGTGGCCTGAGCCCAGCTGAGGGCAGGCTGCTTGGGGACTGCCCAACCACCAGCCATGCCTCCACAGCCTCCCTGGCCACCCTTCCCCTGCCTCACCACACACAGCCATAAGGAAATATGGATCTGAAGACATTTTTCACCACGTAATTGCTAATTCCTTTACAGTGAAGAAATGGTTTTATGTTTTCTGTCAGGACTTGGGTATGATTCATCAGCGAAACGCTACCATTGGCTTTCCAGTCAGGAATTAACTTGGCGTGTAACGCAGCCATTAAACGGCGGGGTGGGAATGGCCCCCGCGGGCCCTGTTAAGGAGCACTGCTTTGGAAAGGATGGTGTTAAGCTAATGAAATAAAAGGGATAAACCGCTTTGTCAGGGTAGTTCTCTGCTCTCTGCGAGGCGTTTGTGGGCTTCTGCATTGAGCTCAAGGCAGCTGAGGCCGGCTCCATGAATACTGGTGTTTGAGGTGGGCCCCGAACCCACAGCATGGCTCTTCGCTACTTGGTGGGGTATGCTCTGAGCTCTGTTATGCCTGCCAGAGGAGTTAGTGTGCTTTAAAATTCAAATGGGAGGTAAAACATCATTTAAAATAACTGGAGTCAGCAGCCTTTTTGTGTTTAAAAAGAGTGCTTGTGCCATTAAGACCACAGTTTGCCTGCTTAGTATCTTCTTACCTACTTGTTTCCTGAAGTTTTAATTCATCCATGCACATTTCATTACAGCTGTGCAGGTTTTTTGTGATAATATTTTGGAATAAATATAAAACTACATTGTGATTGATCTTTGCACCGGGTAAATCTTGCACAGAATTTTGCTTCAAGGATTTCTTGTGCTAATACTCCTACAGTCATTCTTGCAGGGTTTTGCTGAAGAGTATGTTTTAGTGCAGTGTGTCGGCCATTTAAGAGAAAATGGAGCTCTGTTCTTTTACAAGGAAATGCAGAAGTATTTATAGTGAAGTTTTGCTTGAAATAGAGCAGTATTCATAACTTCAGAAATCATAAATGCACGGCACATCCTGCTTTATAAGTTGCTGTTCCTGCACTTAAGGCTTTTTCTGGGTTTTGTGCTGTTTTGTTTTGGTTTTTTTTTAATAAACCAGTTTATGATAATTGTGGAACAATGCAGTGAAAAGATAAGAGAAAATAGACCTTGTTTGCAGAGAGTATGGATGAGTGCTTTAATTTAGTCCGTTGTTTTTAGGCCAGGAAAAAAGGTTAATTTATTTTTCATGTGCTTACTTGTTAAAGGGTTTATTCAGTTGAACCAGTGTGTTACTTGACAGCCTGGATTAATGTGTCAAGATGAATTCAAGTGAGAGTTCGATATATTTACTCTGCATTTTATTTCACAGAAAACTGTTTTCTTTTCGCTCTCTAGCATGTCTTTAAGCTAGAACAAGAAGAATATATGAAGGAACAAATACCATGGACCTTGATTGATTTCTACGACAATCAGCCTTGCATCAACCTCATAGAGGCCAAAATGGGAATTCTGGATCTGTTGGATGAGGAGTGTAAGGTGTGTGTACATGGGCTTTCACAGAGAAAGAGGTCATCAGCTGTCCTGCTTCTGGGGCCTCACAGGGAAAGTCATCTGTATACAGCCATCATTTTGACACTGTGCTGTTGAAAGGATTTGGAGTCCAAACAAACAGAATTGGCAATTACTGGAGGAGAAGAAATGGTTTTACTTGTGTTCTTTTTCCTCTGCTCTCCATCATGTGTCTGGATTTGGATCTCTGACTTACCTTTGTTTTGACTCTGGCAACTCTCCCTTTCCCAAATGCAGCAAGTGCAGTCTTTGTTCCTGTCAGATTTCTCAAAATCGCCTCTCACTTGATGTCTCACCTTTGTCTTTTGTTTTAGTTGTAATTATGATAAGCCATGTACAGGGGTTGGCACGTGGTGTCTACTTCAGTGGAAACCTAGCTGGGGGTTCTTGTGTATCACAGAGCATCACAAGAAATCTCTACCAGTGGTGGATGAGTTCTGACCCACTAAGATCCTGTTCAGTCAGATATAATATACCTCTTGGATCCTTGCCCTGAAGTGTGTGACACTGGAAGCATTCTTAGTGTCTAGTGTGTTACATAGCCACTACACCAACTGCTGGCTACTTCCAGTCTAGAGTGTTAAAAAGGCAAGTGCATAGCTGGTTAGTGGCTTCCATGCTGGAAATCCAAGGAGTTGGGAGTTTGAAAGCAAACCACAAAGTGTTGCCCCCCATTTTCTTAGTTTCTTTTGCTACTGCAAAGTTTTGAAGACATTTTAAATGGCTGTGTGTTCTCTTCCATAGATGCCAAAAGGCTCAGATGACACTTGGGCCCAGAAACTGTACAATACTCATTTGAATAAATGTGCCCTCTTCGAAAAACCACGTATGTCAAATAAGGCTTTTATCATCAAGCACTTTGCTGACAAGGTGAGGACTTGCTGAGTAGTGCAAGGGAGGGGGATCCTGGGGTGGGTGGCTGTTGCTGGCAGCAACTGGGCAGCGGCATCCCTGGCTCTGCTCAGCCTCTTGCAGAATGTGAGCCTGCCTGTACACCCGATCGGGAGAAGAAACTTGACCTGGCAGCTTGTGCAGAGCCAGGAACACAAACGAGCTCCTGACTCCTGTCACATGCTGTAAACACGAACCATCCTTTTTCAAAACGTGGCAGCAATTCACAGCATAATTGTGTCTATTCCACTTACGCTATAGAAATACACAAAGCATTTGTGTATTTCTATATATATCTCACTGCAGTTTTAGCTAAAGAACAATGAAATGACATGGTTTTGCTTCCACTTCAATGTGCAAACAGGAAAGAGGCTAACACACCCTTCTTATCGCTGGAGTATCGTGCTGCTGCCACTCTCTCCTCTGCTAGTCAGTGAACAGCTACTTCTAGGAAGCCAGGCGAAGGGTACCTCAGTGGAGTGCATGCATGTACAGCTCCCACAGGGCATCATCAAACTGAGCAAGTCCTCAGGTTGAAATACAATTTAAAATCCTATTTAATTGTCCTGTTAAACAAAGAAGCTGCCTCAGAGTGTTACCAGCTTTGCAAAAAAAAAGTTTGGAAAACTCAAGGATTCTTATCAGTAGGTCTCTACCTGGTGATATGGGGGTTTGGAAGCCTTTATTGGCCAGCCCTTGATTTTAACCAGGCTCTGGAATTTATGCATAGGAGAGGGATCCTGTTCTTGTTGCGTCTAGTGTCACCATAATGAAAGCAGCAAGAACATCTCTGTAACTGTTTTTTTTCATGAGTTCTCTTTCATTTGGTGGATGAGAGAACAAGAAGGATTTAATAGTATTTCATACACTGTTCATTGGGCTGAACTTTGGTATTTGAAAACAAGGCTTTCCTGTGCCTAGTTTGAGCAGTGAGGGCCAAGTAAAGCTATAAGTAGCTCCAAGCAGGTATTGACTAAGCTCTAAGCTCTGATGGGCTGTCTGTGCTAAGCTTTTTATGCTTTTCCTGTGTGCTTACGTAAATGCATACAGACATCTTGGAAAAAATAAAGCTGTAGCTGGCAGGTTGGTATCCACTGAGCCTTGATGGTGTCTTTTGTGGGAGAAGGCAGATTCTGCTGCCCTCTCGTGGCATTATTTCCCACCGTAAGAACATTAATGGCAATGTTCAGAGTGGGGTTTAGCTGTGGAAAGACCATGGGAGATCCGCTGCCTTCCCCTCCCAGGAACTGTTTGAAATGGTTTGCACCTCAGGGTATATTGTCACTGTGTGCGCACTGATAAATGGCTGTGCTGAAAGAGGGGTTGCTGATGCTGTCAGTCTTCTCTGAAGAACAAAATTTCTATCAGGGTCTGCTCATGCATTTTATAGTGTGCACTTCTGCTGATGCGAGTGAGACACTGCATGAGGGTTAGAGTACTTAATTAATAGAGAATTCTGAGGTATAGACTTGTGACAATAGGTTTTGGTTTCTGTTCAGCCTGGAATTAGGACAGTGAAATAAACACCAGGTTTTTGTCTGAAGCTCTGGCTGTTCTTTGGTTCAGGAGACTCCAAGGCCTTGTGATAGAGGATTGTTATCTATTGTCATAACACTCAGGCTTTATACTGCTTCTGGTAAAAATAGTCTTTCTGAGTACAAATGAGGCATTTTCATACTAAGATGCAGGCAGATCCACGTGCTGCCTCTCAGCTAACGAGATGAGATACTTTGTTCTCTGTTGCATCTGGATTTCACACAGTTTCGCAGCCATGATAATTTCAGTGAAGGAGATGCTCGAGACACAGTTTGAGTCCTTACCTTTACAGTAACCCTTCAAACATGCTGTCTTACCACAAGCATCTCCCAGCAGTGAAATATATCTGGTATAATGCAGTAACAGTATTCATCTCTCTATCTGTTAATGTTCTACATTTTACTGGAAAACATTCTCCTTAAAGAAAATCTGTCTTTAACAATGATGCACTTGGGAGCTGGTATTTATAACAGCCACAAGAATTATCTTCGTTAAATGTGAATGTTGTAACTGGTGAATTCCATGCAAAATTTTCTTGTTAAATACTTCTAATACTTACTTTCTTTTTGTAAAATGATGGATTTCAGGTGGAATATCAATGTGAAGGCTTTTTGGAAAAGAATAAAGACACAGTTTATGAAGAACAAATTAAGGTCCTAAAATCAAGTAAGGTTAGTAGAAGCAT
The DNA here is from genome assembly GCA_034783455.1 of Micropsitta finschii. Taxonomy (NCBI): domain Eukaryota; kingdom Metazoa; phylum Chordata; class Aves; order Psittaciformes; family Psittacidae; genus Micropsitta; species Micropsitta finschii. The sequence continues at coordinate 13,044 of JAVHNF010029825.1, read as the reverse complement.
ATTTTTTTTGCCTTCTTTTGCAGTTACAAATCCTTGAACTAAGGATCATATAAAATTCCTCATAAATCTAACAAATCTCTCTCCCGTGGTATCAGATCAAGTGAAATTGAACATAGTTTGTATTTTACTTGAATATCTGTATGAGTTTAGAAAATCCTGTAGCTTCATATTCTCCATGTAAAATCAGTCTATATTTAGCCACTGGTTTCACTGTTTGAGGGTGTTTTTTTTGGTTGATTTGGGTTTGGTTTTGTTTGGATGGAGGTTTTTGGTGTTTGGGGAGGTTGGGTGGTTATTTTGGTGATTGGTTTTTGGCATTTTGGGATTATTTTTTACTTTTCACAAAACCTTGCTATATTTTCTGTAAAGGCATTAAGGACTAATATACTATAACAGTATCATGAGGCTTAACAGTTAAGCCTTAATTTTGTAATGTGAAGACAGAAGCTCCTTATTTATGGCCTGACAATTGAGCAAAAAAATTCTGGATGAGAAACAAGCTTTGTTCCAGAAGCAAAGTGGAAGAGGAATAAAATGTATAGACCCTAAGGACACAAACCAGAATTTGTGGAGTCTTGCCTTCTTCTTGTCTGTGAAGGGAAGATAACATCTGAATTGAAAAATACTGCATGAAGCAATGTTACAGAACAGACCTTTGGTAGTGTTGTCTGCTTTTTTTAATGGTAGAAATGCTAGTTGTGCTCTTCTCAAATGTAAAGGCAATTAACATTGTATTGTGGTGGCTGTGGGGAATTCACTACCTGTAATGGCCCAGGAAGCTAGATATGAAGGACAGGCTGTTTAAAATTATGCTGTTCCATCAGGAAAGCCAGCACTCTCCTCTTTGCTTCTATGATGAACAGATATATGAAAGTAAATGATTAAAACATAATGAAAAACCACATCAAAATTTCCACAGAGAAAAGTGTTGTCGTGGTTTGAGTGCAGTCACTTGCTGGGAGGGGAGGTGGGTGGCATCCTTGGGATGCTGGCAGAGAGGTGCAGCAGTGCTACAGGCATGTAGGCAGTGAGTAAGGTACATTGGGGACATAGCTGCCATAAGAGCATGGCAACAGCTTGGGCAGGCTCAGTAAGCTGGGTCCATTCAGTCTAAACACTAAGAAACAACATAGTTTTCCCCAATGGTAAATTTTGCCAAAACTAGCTTTAGGAAATAAGAAGAAAAAAAGAACTGTAGAGAAAATAGATTTTGAACAGAAGAAAGTTTAATTTTAATTTTCCAGCAGTTCCTCTTGGTTAGTAAGTGTAGTGGAATTGCATTTCTGATTTTTGTTTCTTTTTGTTGTTGCTGTGTTCTGGGTTTGCTGTGCACATTCAACAGAAGGTAATTCTAAATTGAATGCATCATCTGTCATTCTGCCCATGCCCGCTCTCACATACAGCTTGAATCCTCCTTTCCTCTCCAAAGTGCATGACACACTCTGCTCTTGGCAGGCACTGTAGTGTTTAGCTGTTTATTTTGGCCTTCTCTATAAATCTGCCTAGAGGACCTCTTTGAACTAGTTTGGTTTCCACGCATGTATCATGAAAGGAATACAACAGTCCTCAGCTTCTATGCCTGCTACTGGCATGTTGTTAAAATCTTCTGTCGTGGCTCTATATTGAAAGAAATGATCTGTAAGGCTGTTAGCAGCATGTCTGTTCAGTTGTCGGAAAAAAATACAGGGAAAAAGTGCTTGCTTGCTTGTTTTGTACCATGTGAGTTATCTGCCCTTTGATCAGTGTTTTCCCTCTCTTTGAACACTCCCAGTGTTCTGCAAAGCAAAGAAAATTGATAAAATACTGAAAGCCAAAACCCAATGAAAACACAAATGCCCCCACTGTCTGGAAGGTCTTAGCAATGCTCTCCCGTTGACCTCTGCTACAGAAGGTCATGCGTTGCTCCTTCCTTCTGCATGCAGTAGCTGAGGCAGTGTCTGGGAAAATGAGGCCTTTGAAATGCACTTGCCCGTCTTTACAGACAGATTTCCCCAGGGTTGGAAAAAGGGAATGAGACTTAGGTACTGGTAGCTTAGAAGAGCTCATCCATCTGCAGTCGAGACACTAAGGACGTCTTCCCACCCTCACCCCTGGTGTGTGAGAGCATCAGGAGTTTCCAACAAAGCGTTATTGCATTCAAAGAAGTTTCTGTATAGGATGAAAAGACTTGGCTCTGTAGCTCAGATGCCTGCTTATAGTGACTCACTCCATCTGACCACAGGCAGCTGAATGAGATGGTGGTGGCCTGATCATCCTGAGCTCTGTTGAGTATAAGGACAGGCTAAATCACTCCCTGGAAATGTCGTTCTTCCACCAGCTATAGAGGTAACCTGAGGTGATTGTGCTCCTAATCTGGCACACTCAGGTGAGATAAAGCTAAAGTGCGAAACTCCTTTTTTTCTAGTCCAAGAATTTAGGATACCTTTGCAGCATTCGTAGTCATTATATGATGCTGGCGTGCTGTGCTGGAGGCTGTTGAGGTGTGTTTGATGCCTTCTGCTAGCCCATCTGGCACAACCGCAGAGCACAAGCACCATTTTGTTGCGCAGCATGTTTCATTGGGTGTCGTGCATGCTCACCAAGTGTTATAAGGCAAAACCAGTTTTTCTGTTGTTTAGGTTGTACTTAGCCCAAACACTTTCTAGTACTGAAAAGTGAATGCTCCTATCTTGGGAGAAAATACACAGATGCTAGATAAAAGGTTATTCACTGACAGGTAGAGAAGTTCAGATTTTCTTACTCTTACAATGCTTCTCACATGTTATGGTTGCCAGTAGAAAGACCTGGTGGTGTTATTTTTAGTTACAAGCTACTTCAAAGCAGCTATTATATATGGGTGTATTTTGTAGCGATTAAAGAAAGGGAACTGGAAGCCCTGTGTGATATTTGGAAAGGTGTTTCAGGTTTTTCTTCCATTCCCAATAGCCTGAGAGTAGATCTTCAGTCAGATAAATTTGGCTAGTGGATTTTTTGAGTTGGTGGTTCTTCTTTTAAGTTGATTATTTCAATTTAGAGTGATAAAGCAGGGATATTCTTTGTTGCCTGCTGGGTTACTCAGTGTCCTAGATATTTCTCAAACAAAGGAGTTTGAAGCACCACCGAAATGTAAGAGGACCCTGTTGTTTCCTTCTTAGATCAAAGCAGCCATGTATAATTGGAATTGGTACTTACGAAGCTGCTGTCAGTATCTAACAGTTTCACGTGGAAGCTATTGCTGGCTCTATGAAAAACCTTAAATCAGAATTTTATCTTCAGAAGGAGACTCACTGATCGAATCCACAACATCTTTAGTATTAAATTGTGGCCCACTCACTATACTATGAGCTCGTATGATGTGGAGTTCAACAAAAACTCAGTGCTTGCAAAACCAGGCTGGATTCTAGCTACCTTAAGCATGAACAGGTACAATCACATTCTGGATTCTTACCCTTTGTATGTTTTCTGCTGTTACACCAGTTTAAGCTGCTACCAGAGTTGTTCCAGGATGAGGAGAAGGCCATCAGTCCCACATCAGCAACCCCTTCAGGGCGCGTGCCTTTGTCTCGAACAGCTGTCAAACCAGCCAAGGCCAGGCCAGGTCAAACCAGCAAGGAGCATAAGAAAACTGTGGGACATCAGGTGAGTTTGAAGATGCAGCTCTATTGGATAATCTCTCCATCTACCTCCTTCTGTCGTTTATGTCTTAAGGTGTGCTGGTGCTTCTTGGAATACCTTGTGATTTTGAGACGAGTGCAGCTGACTATGACTGACAGTTTGGAGCAAGTAACTCTAATTGGTAACACATTTTGGGCCACAGTGTCAGGGTACAGTTCTTACTGTGATGCCAAAACCAAAACTCATGTTTTTCAAAATAGATTTAACTTGCTGGATGCTGAGAAGCTTTGAAATTCTTATGCTGGGTCCTTTTGATCACTTGCCACATTTTCTGACTCAAATCAGAAGTGGGAGTTCAGTCCCCAGACAGCTTGGTTCTAGTTATCAATGGGCTAAAATAAAATATCTATGTATATGTCCTAGAATTCTATTAAAAGCATGCAGATCAGTGCTTTCCACTCAACAGATTTAACAGATGCTTTCTCAAGATGGTTATGTCCGCCGTCAGTGCTTTATATGTGACAGATTGTCCCTCGGACTGTACATAGGAGTCAAGGGGGACTTCTTGACAGTTTAGTACTCATTTTTTATCTACTTGCCAGCCTGCACCACTTTGCTGGTGACTGCGAGCATTCTTCTTTTGCCTGGGGCTTCCAGGAGATCTGTGTGGATAATTCTTTGTATGTTACTATTGGACAACCTGAAATATAAACTAGCTCTTAGGGAGCACAAATTCTTTGTATCAGGGTCTCCTGCCAGTTCTTGAGGATAAACCAGCCACATCTCTCAAGTGTTCAGAGTTCTGATGAAATCATCAAAAATGCCTGGGCTTTGTCCACTGCCTTGTCTGGTTGTTGATCCCCCAACAAAGATAACAGCACAGTGTCTGTGCAGTGTCATGAGCTAGTCACACTGCTGAGTGAGAATCAGGGAATTCAGAGAGTGTTTGATTTGGATATTTGTAATTTCTCTATAACCTTCCCCAAGCAAGTTCTATCAAGCTGTGGGTGGGAATAGGAATAGATCCTTATGCAACTGTACAGAATGCCGATCTGCCTGGCATGTGTTCGTGGTGCAGGCTGCAAATTCCAGTCTTCTGCAATTCATACAAGGGAACCCCTGCCCATCTATGTTTAATTTCTGATTTTGCAGACAAGAGAGTATCTTAAAGCTTGCAAAGGCCTAACAGTTTTGTTGTCAGACTGAAACTATGAGTTGAAGTGTTAGGGGTGCTCTCATACTCCTATCAACCAACCACATTAATTGATTAATAAATTTTAAAGAAAGCTAGTACAAAAAGTGATTTTTATCATATTCTGTGTAAAAACAGAGGTTGACATAGAATCATGAGTTCAGCAGAAAGAAGGAAATCCATACCAATATGTTTAAAACATCTTAAGGTATGCTTTCTTTATCTAATAGGGTATCCCGTGGTTAGAAGGATACACTGCAGTATGTTAGATATTTGTGGTCATAATATTGATTTAAAGTAAAGCTCCTAAAACTCTCAGATACTGGATTTCCAAGGTCTCTTTCAGTAGGACTGACATTGAGATCAGTGGAGCTGAAGAAATTGATATATTTTTTTTTACTACTCTGTTGGTTTTAAAATTGATTTAAATGTATTTAAAATTAAACGGCTATTTAGTAAAATGCTGTGAAGTTGAGTCATGAAGAGATGGATTAGGCAAAGATAAGGGTAGATGAGACAGTCAGAAGCTGAAAATAACCCTGTCTATCCAATGTTTTTGTAATTCATCACATGCTGTAAAGTCTAACATTTAGAAGTCTTACTGTAAGATAATTCACCCAAAGATGATATCTGAAACAAAAGTCCATTGCCATAACAAAACCAGGCTGGTGTTTATCACTGAAAACATTACTACAAATAAGCAGGTATCCCTAGGTCAGCATCCTGGGGTTATCTCAAACTTTAAGGCTATTTCCTGATATTTTTCCCTTTTTCTTTTTCAAAAAGTTCCGAAACTCTCTCCACCTGCTGATGGAAACCCTGAACGCCACAACTCCACACTACGTGCGCTGCATTAAGCCCAATGACTTCAAGTTTCCGTTCACGTAAGCTGGTTCCTGTATGGGTCATACAGCCTGTCCAGGGGAGAGACTTGCCCAGGGCCTCAGAGGATCCAGGTTCTGCTAAACCTTGCTTACTCAGGAGTGGTCTGTCTCCTTTCTCTTGTTATGGACTTGTTGTGCATTTGTATGTGTATTTACTTACAGTTTGGAGATTAATAGAGGGAGAAATACTTCTTGATGCTTTTTTGTTGTTTGTGGTGATATATGAGAAGAAATACCAGCATTTTTATTGCTAGCTGTTTTAAATGTGACTGGCAGTTTGCACTCCTTGAGTTATTTGCCAGAATTTGCTTTTGCAGATTCCAGTGCCTTATTCCTTATCTTTTTTTCTGTATATGAACTTTCTTAGAGCTTTTCTCCCAAGCCTGCTTAAAGTCCAGGCACACAGACTCCATGGCTATTGGGCAGACCAGTGGGAAGCAGGCCAGGATGAGCAGCCCACAGCAGTCAGGCTGGCCTCTGTTGTCACTGAGTTGCAGAAGCACTGGCCAGACTTGTTAACCACCCATTCCAGTGCCTCACCACCCTTACAGTAAAGAATTTCTTCCTTATATCCAAT
>JAVHNF010029810.1:9834-20041 GCA_034783455.1 Micropsitta finschii | reverse complement strand
AATACAGGTGTAAGGGATTTCACGTGGTAAAAAATAGGGGGTTGGTTATCTGTTGCTCTAACACTGCTGGTTTTAGTTTCTTATCTCTTCCTTTTCCTCCACAGATGAGAACTGCAAAGATAAATACTACAATTGCAATGTGGTGGTTCAGGCCCGGCTCTGTGTCTACACCTATTACAAAACAGCCTGTTGTGCATCCTGTACACGTGTGGCAAACAGACAGTCTGGGTTTCTAGGACGTAGATAACAAATACTCTTCTACTCAAAGCGGCAATCTCAGTCTTCAGATGGCGCTTGAACAGTGTTACTGTTTGACTACAGCAGGTTTTAGCTTCTTAGAGATGGGTTTTATATTGCTGAGTACATCAAGAGTATGGTTAAATTTCACACCCTTTCAGTTACAGTTATTGTGCAATTATCTTTTTTTAAAATGTTTGTTTTAAACCCACAATCTTTTTAAAGCATTAATTTTTAATGATACTATTCTTTGCACCTGCTCGTCAGATAACTAATTATTTAAATAATATGCCAGCCTTAGTATTGTGAAATTAATGAAAACTAGATCAGTCACAGGCAATTACTGGAGATGTTTGACCAGTATGGATACAGCTGCTGCATTATTTTCTGAGTGCTTACTCTTACTTCGTATTTTGGACTGCCTTAAATTAGGTGACTAGATCAGTGAAAAATGCACATGAGAAAAATTACTTCACAAAGAACCAGACCCTTGAAGACCCATTTACCATCAGTTTCTTAGACCTCTAACATATATTTTTAGTTACTTTGGTCCATTCATAATAGAGTCACTGTTAAGCTCTCTCAGTTGTACTTTTAAGTAACTTCCTGTCCTCAGGCAGCAAATATATATACACACTTGACTGCCAAAAAGTGCCTTCATATTTTATTCATAAATCCTTGAAGTTATACTTTTCTAATTTTGTATGGATTTTAAAATACATTACCTACCAGAGTGCCACTAGACCCTTTAAGTCTTTAACAGCTGCAGCTGTCACTGAGACAGATTAACCAGAATGTTGAAGAGCCTTTGCTGGTATAAAAAAGGTAACTGTTTCCTTTGGCAAGGTCTTCTTCCTGTAGAGCAGTTATTTCAGTGAACTGGTGTCTTGCCTAATGTCTTGTCTCTGCACTATTGTTAACAACTATCATACCAAAGTACTCTGTCCAGACCTAGTCTGGGTATGTCACCAGTTTCTGAAACAACCACCAAAGGATGCAGGCCTCTGTGCTTTATAGTAGTCTGTTACTTTTGGTACCAGGCAGCGGTATGAGTGTAGTAGCTGAATATCTGTAAAAAGGAGATCTTAGCTACTGACTTTCTTCAGATTTTGATCAGTTATTACAATATACTTGTCTTTTTTTTAGTCAGTGTTCCGTCCTGCAGATCTACTCCTTTTCTGCTACTTAAGAATGGCTTCAGATTTAGAGTTGAATTGGTGATTTTTCAATTCTGCAAGTACAGTAGTCAGCCTCAGGACTTGCTAAAAGCAAAGTGAATGTGCTATGGTTTACATTATCTGCACATTCTCTTTACCTGAGAGGTCTGTCAAATCTGTAAATAAGGCTGAAGGATAAACCAAACACTTCTGCATATTCAGGTTTTTATTACAGCATATTGCTTGTAAATTGGCGGTAACCCAGCTGTGCATCTATTTCTAAGGCGCCTATTGTCTTGAGTTCAAAAACTATTTTAATAATCTATGCTAAGTCACTCCCAGTGATATGATACAACAGTGATTAAGTGTCCTGCTGCTGCTGAACAGCCATGTTTGAGCCTCACCATGTATTCTTTTCTTCTTACTGACTTGGTGGAGAGGATGTAGAAGACGGAATGGAGACAGACCTTAGATTTTTTTATTTGGTCACTGGTGAAAAATATATTTTGGACGCGATGAACTACTATTGTTTGACTGAGTGAAATGAAGAAGCATTTCCCCCAAAACTGATAGTTACTCTTTGTGACTACAAACCAATAATGTCTGTTTCTGTACACCTTGATCTGGCATTTTCCACTGTAACTAATTGATATAAAGCTGCTAGAAATTAGAATTAGAATTTCATGAATCTTTCACAGTCATATTCCCCTGTATTATAGAGATTTATACATGAAAATAACGTACAGATTTGTGATCATTTTATATTCCCCAGATTCTTGACCAAAGAATAATACGGAGAAAGTGCAGCATATACAACTCTGGAATCCAGTGTTTGTAAATACAGATTTTCATCTGGATATCTCATTGCAGCAAATCTTGACATACAGTATGTAATTCTTGCTGTTGTCTCTTTTGTCTCAAGGAAGTGTATCGTGCCAGCTTGAGAGAAATACCTTTCCCTTTCAGGCTTTCTGAAAATCACAAGGTAAATGAAATGCAGAGAGGAAATCAGGTTTGCAATAAGTTCACAGAACATAATCTGCTTGCACACACTTTTGGCTATGGGGCAGTGACTCAGAACACAAACAGATGATCCTGGTCTTCTATAAAATATGTTATTTTGCTCTGAAATTAGCCATTAGGTTATTTTACAAAGATGATCATCTTGTAGGCACCGTAAACAGAGGTCATGGGAGCTAAGTATCAAAGAATATATACATATACATATACATATCACTGTAATCCTGTATTACATCTAATGTATACAGCTTTGTAAATTGAATGCAGTGAGTTATGACTGTACAAACTGTACTTTTTAGTGAAGGGACAACTTTCAGATATATCAGATAAAACAAAAATAAGATTGTGTCACCTAATTAAACATCAGAGAATAAGGAAACTACAAAATGTTGCAGAACTTCATCATTTATCATCTCTTCTTGTGTGTCAGCATAATCAAAGTAGTTGTTCCTGCTAAATGAACTAATGAATCTTTCTTTTCAGCACTTTTATGTAGTAATATTATGTACAAAGTGCTACATAAGATTTCACCATCACACAAAGTGCACTTTTGAAAATGTTGCTATAGCAACTGTTTATTTTAATAGAGCAGTGCACCAAGTTGGGATGATGCCTGCAGAGGGCCTGATTTTACTTTCATTGTAAATCAGAGGTGGACTTAATGAATGCAGTAGGTAGACTTAGAGCGGATATAAAACCAGTATAAGTAAGGGATGATGGAGCCTTTTGAGCTTGAAAGCTTTAATTTCTTTTCCTGACATTTTAACACCATCAAAATCCCACAGAATAGTGGAAAAAAAGCTTCCTTGAGTTAAAGATTTTCCCCTTACACAATCCAATAACACCAGAGTAAGTGTAGGAAGACTGCTGTAGATTCTTGATTTAAGGAGTCTAAGCAGTTTAACTGCTTATAGGGGTAAAATCTGCATACAGCTTTCTTGCAGACATGTCGCTGGCCAAAATCAGCTCCATCCAGAGCAGGCTTTGTGTTCCAAAGCACTCTCCTTCTGGAATTAAGGACTGCTGGTTCAGTTGTTTATCAAGTTATCAAGGGTCCATCACAGTTTGCTAGCTCCTGCACAATGTCAGATCCAAACATATGTAGGCAGTATTGCTTGTATATAGGAATTTGATGCCTAGTTTGAGAGCTGTTACTAGCAGCACTGAATTCATGGAGTTCTCCCTTCTTCTGACTAGCTGAGAAAACTGAAGATGATTGTGTGGAAGCATGAGAGGTTGCTCCTGTGAGAATGACCCTTTGTCTGATACGGCCAGCAATGAGACAGTTAGTATCTGCTTTAGTGTCTCTGACCTTCAGTCCCCAGGGCTCTCAATTAGGGACAAGCTTGTTAGCAGGCATTGAGTGCTGGGGAGACATGTTCTTAGAAGCCTGCTAGCCTGGAAGTCCAACTATAGTGTATGCCCAGTGGTGCGATGGAGGACTACCTCAGTATCTCTGCACAGGGAACTAGCATCTTCCTCATTACACACATAATCTATTTTCTTTTTTTTTTTTTTTTCCCCAGTACTTCAGCAAATGGAGAATTTTCTGTATGAATAAAGCAGTGCTTAATGTTGTTGGTTAAATCCTAGTTTTATGATAATGTGGTGCAGTTCAGAGTTTGGTCCTTTATACAGAAAGAAACCTAATGTGTCGCAGAAGATGTTAGGTTACTTGTTCATAAACTTGATAAAAGTGGTCAGTATAGCCCTGTGAAACTCATAGAGCAGGAGACCACAAGGGGCAGCAGTACTGCCAGGACCTTGCTACTTACTTTGCCTGTGTCAGAGTCCTAGAAGGTGCCATTGAAGGAGGTAGATGCTGGAAACAGCTTATGGCTAGAAGAGGGAAGGCTATGCCTTCCTGAAGGAAATACTTTGCTTCCACACTTTGTATCTATACCACCATAAGTAGTAAAATGTGCTTTCCAGGGCTTTGCTTTTCTTTTCTTCATCCTCATCCCAACTTTTCTCCCTTTAAACACCCACAAGTGTTCTCTTCCTCTCATCTCTCTTCCATCCCTTTGTCCTTTGGGTAACAATATTTGATTTTGCCAGAATTACTGAACTGGCCATTTGGTTGACAAGAATCTGTGTTAGAACTAGGCCCAGCTATTTAAAAGAACTGTATTCCTGCCACTCCAGTGATCTGTTTGTTTTTGTGGTTTGGGTTTTTTTTTGTGTGTATGTATCCATGCTGGCTAGTTCTAAATGCACATTATTAAGGTACCTACTGAATTCATTTCTGTGCAATGAACCTGTGAATGCACGGCTATTCAAGTATGTAGTGGCTCTTCATATGAACATTTATTGCATAAAAAAAATGAGAATTATTGTCTCCACAAAGGAGAAACTGGGTGTCTATATGGTTTTCTTGAGACTTACACTTAGTCTCTCTGTCTTTGTAAGAGCTGTTCTGTGTATTATGGAGGTAATGTGCATGTCTGTAATTGGAACACACAAAAACATGAAAATTTGAGCACAGAAAGTAAACTTCCTTTATTCCTAAGTTACAGAATATGTTTGTAGGGGATACCTTAGTTGTTTATTTAGAAAATGGAGTAAAATAATTATTTCTATATCAGAAATGAAAAATCACCCACTAAGCATTTGCAGTATATTTTCAAGTAAACTTGTCATCATTGTAGTATCTCAGTATTGTTGGTGATATTCAGACCTGGTGAAAGGGAGGGAATTCCATTTAGGGGAACTCACACCAGACCTGAACTCAGCTCTGTTTCTCAGCTTTTAGCAACCAGAAGTTCTGAAGAATGTGAGTTACCTATCTTCTGTATCCCCATTTACTATAATGGATTTTAGATAACTATCACTATATCTGGAGAGGAGAGGAGCTTAATTTTGAGTAATCATTGACTTTCCAGTGACAGCTGTCATTGCTGCTTGCCCTGGACTGTTTTGTCCATGCTGTGTTTGGTCTCTCGAGATCAGTGGCCTTCGCAGGGGTTGGGTACGTACAGACTTTTGAAGTCCCATCATAGTCACTCAGGATCTACATAGAGGATCAGGAAGGATTGGAGACAAAAGAAACCCTAACTTTTTTAATATGTATAAAATTTTCTACTTGACCCTCATAATTGATTTTGGCAGAAGGATATACTTTATTATAACTTATTTTGTTGTTATTTGTAAATACAAGATGTCTATGGGAAATAAGTAATTCTGAGCTGTGTCTATGGAACAAGCCACTGCACCAAAATATTTCAAATATTTAGAATAGGCAGATTTTTTTATTAAAAGGGACTTAATATGTATTTATTTACATATACGATTCAAATTTTGTCCAGCTTTTTCATTTTACTAACCCAGCTTTTTAGGGAATTTTATAGCACAGGTATTACATATATATTTTTGTATATATGTCATACTGTAAATCCATAATACAATTTTCTAAACTTCCTGATTAGACAGTTCATGGAGTGAATTAAAGGGGGAGATTATAGGCAAATTGCTTTCTGACTCGTTCAGGAATATGTATCCATGGCAGTGCACCTGAACCAGAACTGTACAGCATCCTTTCCATATTGTATACATTTTCTCTTTGATGAAAAAATGTTATTTTTGTTTATGACTAATTTATTTTTTATTATTGTGACAAATAAAGTAATTCAAGATGAATTTGTGACATGCTATTTTTCTTATTTCATTTGTTCTTCCAGAGCCTCTTCAGAATTAAGTATCAACAAGGGATACACGCTAAGGAAACCCTCACTCAAATTTAGAGGTGGACAAAATATAACCATGTTGCAAAAGGCTGCATAAGCTGTGCTGCAGCCTTGCACAAGTGATAGCAGCATCCTGACAGACTGCCCTGAGACACTTGTGTTTGTTACCCACTGGAAAGGCAGCTATTTCCTGGTGGTCCATGGGGCCGGTTCATGCCCTCAGCAGGTTTGCTCCCGATGTATTCTTACTTTTCCTGTCCATGTGCAGGATAAGGCTCAGCAACGGGCACAGTCTGTTTTCAGGAGGCAGGATACAGCCCCTCCAGGAGCAGCAGGGCCTGCTGCTGTGCCAGGGTTGAGCTGGTGTTCTGAGGTCTAGAATCTTGCAGTTATTTGTAATTGCATCTGTTTTTCAGTTGCTGCTTTACCAGCAGAAAATCGGCAACATGACAGCAGAATAACCTAGGTGTGTGTTCAGCTGTGCCCACACCACAGAACACTGTGGCTGTACCCCACAGGGCACATCCCGGTGCTGAGGAAGCGTGTGCTCTACAGGTGGAATTTCTGCTGGCAGCTGGTGAAGGATTTTTTCCCCTCTCTAGCATAACCAGACCAGCACTACAGACAGTTACATTTCACTGTAATTTCACTATAAATAAGTGAAATTCCAAGAGAGAAAACCAATACCTAAACCTGTCCGGAGATGCTGCTATTTGACCTTTCCTCTTTGCCGTTATGAGACATTCCGTGAAGCTCCACACAGACAGGAGTCACCCAGACTCCGCGTCCTGCATTTAACACCGAACTCCGCCATTACGTGCGTGACGCTCACACCCTCCATGGCGCCTGCGCGGGAGAGGGGGTGGGGGGAGGAGGGAGGGGAAGAGGAGGAGCCTGAGGCACGCGCCGCGCCTCGCGCTTTTCGAGTCCTAACGGTTGCTTTGGGGCTCAGGGCTGTTCCCCAGCGACCGCTGGTACGCGCCGCGCTGAGGGGAGGCTGCAGCGCGCAGTGTCCGCGGGTGTCCGCGGAGGGGCCTGGTCTTGGTGGTGTGCAGTGCGGTTCCGCGCCGCGCTGTGAAGCGGAGCTAGACGTGTGCATTGACGGGGTGAGGGCGGGACTGGCCTAGTCTGCCCTTTCTGCCCCCAGCGTTTGCTTACCCTCTATCTGGGCTCTGTGGATGGCAAGGTGTGTATCTGTGTTTAATAGGCTTTGAGATTTTAAGAAAAAGTAGAACTTGAGTTATTAAGCCATAAAATTATCCACTAATGTCTTTGTACTTCCATGTGTGCACGGTAAAATCGGGAGTCTTGTAGCAGATGCAGTACTTCTCCCCCCTATCTTTATTCAGCAGTGAGGTGGTCACAGCATCTGTGTGGTGATTTGTCGGAGACTTCACACCTGAGCAGCATGAGAAGGGTCTCAGGCGACACGCCATCTTGTTTCAGGCCCCAGACAATGGGTTCACCATTTTCCGTGGCTGGTGCCAAGAGTGGATGTGGGTGCAGGCAAATAGAGAGGCTGTAGCTAAAGTCACATAAGCTGTGTGCAGCTCTGGGCTGATCAGTTGTTGAGAGCAGAGTGCCCATCTTTAATGCCTTATTCCACACTTGATTTTTGTGTTCAACTTTTGTCAGTTCAGAACATTCCTGTGCAAGCAGTCTTACGTAGCTCTAGCTAGCCACATTTAAAGGAAGTGGGAATCAAAGGAAACCATTACGGAGAGTTTATTGATGAGATTAAGTTGAAGAGTTGCTTTTGAGAGAACCCAAATCCATAATTTTTGCTTTCCACTCATGCAAGTTCCAATGAGGAACAAATACACCAAGGTCAGTGCTGTCTTCCAGTCCCGTTTCAGATACAGCTGGGCTGATCTTAGCATTGATTTAGAATCGGCACCCAGCTTAGATTTGGTCAGCTTTGTTGGTTTTTTTAGATGTATGTATGCAGAGAGAGAGAATGTAGTGTAACACCTATCCAGAAAGAAGCTCAAAGCTCTTCGCATTTTAGCTGAACTTGAAAGGCACCTCTGGAGCCATCTGCTTCAATGCTCTTGCTCCAAGCAGGGTCAGTAACAGCAGGTTGCCCATGGCCATGTCCAGTCAGGTTTGAATATCATCATCATGCAAAGCTTTTTTCTTATTTTCAGATGGAATTCATTGTTTATTTGGTTTGTGCCCATTGCCTCAGTGCATACCCCTGAAAAGAGCCAGATTCTGTTGTCTGCAGTCCTTCCAATCATGTATTTACACACAGAATCATAATTTTGGCTTAAAACTTCCCTGCAGCCTTGTTAAACAACAAAACAAAACAACCAACAGATACCTCATTTATGCTGTTTAAATCACTTGTTTAACTGAATTACTTCTCATCAACTATTACTTGTAACCATATTACAAGACACAGTTTTCTGCAATTATGTGTTAAACAGCTCTGTTTTAGTAGATGTGTGCTCAGAAGATTGAAGTGCATCTTTAGATTTTTTCTCCTGTGTCAAGACACAAAAGGAGAATTTTTATGTTAGTCTCAAGTTTGACCTTCTTTAGGAGTTGTATCCAAAACTGAAATGCCACTTCAGTTTGTTTTGAGCTTTTTTTTTTTTTGTGGTTTCCAAGGTGCATTCTCCATGGTATCAGCAGTCAGCCTTTTCCTGAGCAGCAGATTAGATGCAAGTAAATAATTCTAAGATGTCTCCTTTTGGATCCTGCTACTAGATTTGCTACTGGAAGAATAGAATGAAAATTGTGTCTTTGCTCTGCTGGTTTTGACAATTTTGGCCTTACTAACTTGCATTCGTGTGACATGCTGTGAGAGACTTTTATTAGGGGGCTAGTTGTTCCTGACATTTGTGGGCGTTAACACTTGTAAAATGGTAAGCTGATCTGTCTCCAATAGAGCTTTTTCTTCCGCCACATACATTTCTTAAATAAAGTTGAGAACACTTCTGTTCACCTAACTTAGATGATTTATATACTAGATTGCTAAGGAAAGTAAGATCTATTTAAAATTGTATGAGGCCTTTGATTCTGTTTCAAGTAACAGAAGAAAACCAGGTCTATTTACACAAGTGATTCTGAAAATAAGGATTTTTTTCTTTACCAGTGATGTGGAGGCATGGTCCAGTTAAGTCTGGGTGATGTTAATGCTCCTCACTAAGAACAAATTAATATTCAACATTAATTTTTTTCCCTACGTAGTTTATGAAAGAGGGGAGAAAAATTATGTAGTACAACCCCTTAGCATTATTACTCTTCTGTTTCACTGGAAATCTATGTGGTTTTTAGAAATATATGGATTTTTAAAATTTAATGAATGATATGGAGCAACTGTAAGTGAAAACAGATGTGCAGGAACTATAGATGGACTTACAACTGTCATCAGTGCTTTCCACTGCTGAATTTGTTCCAAAGGATACTTTTTGCTCTGGAGACGTTTTAACTGGTAGGGACAAATGGTCACTCATTACTGGAGGAAGTTGAAGGGGAGTGCTCCATAGTTGCTTTCTCTGAACTATGGAGAATACGAAGATTGGAATGTCAGCTGTGTTGTTTTATACAGTTGAAATGCCTGTGAAGATTTGATTGGAATCTTGAGGTCCAAAGCAGAGATTCTGGTATACAGTTAAAGCAGTTACTGAGTGGAGGAAAGGAAATAAATGCACATAAAAGTCTGGCACAGCTTTGGGGACTGTAGATCATTTCTGTTGATCTTTTCTTCATTGCACTTGCCTGTTTTATTATGTTTGTTCTTTGTTACTCATTTTTGTTTGGGATAAGTTGAAATAAAAGTGAATGTTTGAAGAAGGAAGACTGACTTTCAAAGGGGGAAAAGTCCAATAGGGTGCATGAGCAACCAGAAGTTGGGAGAGGACACATATTCTAATATTAAAATAGCTTTCATGCTGCATTCCTACTTAGTCATTGTGAAATTTTGAATAAGGCATAGAAAAATACTTGAAATGCACATAATACAGAATTAACGTAATGCACCTGCACTGTAATTGCAATTACCAGGACATAGAAATGCAAATGTATCAGAAAAACACAGGGTAGCCACAAGGTGACTTAAAAATCCACTTAATTTCTCTCCTTGCTACACTACCAGCAAAAAGC
>JAVHNF010029809.1:69352-98300 GCA_034783455.1 Micropsitta finschii | reverse complement strand
TGACTGCGTCCATTGTTGTCTTATGACTTATTTTAGCCTTAATTTTCTTAATTTCCTGCCTTTCTCTGTTAAGTCTTCTGTCATATATCTCAATCTTTTCTTCTTTCAAGTCTCAGTAAGTCTCTTTTCTAAGTTGCTTGGTCAGGGAAAGTACCTTTTATAGCAACAGATTGTGGCGGTCGTCTTTATTCCAGTGTTTAAAATTTGTGGAGGACTAGTGACTTCTTTGTGCTAAAGTTAGCCGTGGTTTCTAGTTTAGAAGGAACGTTCACCTTTGTTGTTTTAGAAGCTTAGGTTTTCATACTGACATACATATATATATATATATGTATTCACATACAGATACACAAAAAAGTGTGTACAGTGAATGTCTTTGAAGCTGTGATGGGGTAATTATTGTTCTGTGTGTTTGATGTTAGCTAGCAACTGTAAAATATTTGTTACTGAATATTTTATGTTGTCATGGTAATTGTGCTTATGTACAAGAAAAGCAATATCTAAACAACTATTGGGTCATTTTTCTGTATCTATTAGATGTAGTGCAGAGTGGTTTCCGCTGTTCAGGTGGAGAATGTGATTATTTAGGTAGTAAGAGCCTGTTGCTGTTCTGTGTAGAAGGCTGCAACAGTTGTTTATATTGCAATTTAGTAATATTACTTGTGAGGTAGACCTAGTCTATTTGTAGGTATCTACAGATGGGGTCTGGATTTAGGATGTGTGCCCTGCTTTTGGCTTCCCTCACCACTAGCCAAAAGACTAGGTTTTCTCAGTGAATTGGTAGGTATTCAACATAAAGTGGAGCTGCAGCCTACCCATGTTTCACAGAGCTATCACCAGCCTACTCATGAGAGCTGAAAGATGCAGGGCTTAAATGCTCTTTGATAGGAAAGGGATCTGAATTCTGTTTCACATGCTGAGGGAATGTATTGACACCACTATCCGAAGGAATGCTTGAAAAACCATAGCTTGATGTATGGAGAAGATTAACGAACTCTAGCTGAAAAGTTAATAATCTAAACTTGGATGTAGTTTCTAGGTAAGGGGCAGTATGTTACGTGCACAAGAATATACTCTGCAAAATCTTTGTGAGTAATTACTTAAGTAATTTTAAGTATGGTTCTCAGTTAAGTGGGAAGTTTCCTCTTCTCTGCCAGAAGTCTTTCTAACATGTACAAATTATACCCAGAAAAATAGACACATTTTTTGCCAGAATGATGAAGACTCATGTTTATCATGTTTATTGCATCTTTAAAAAATGTGTGCAGCTAGAGGTGTGCTGCTAATTGCATCGGTAAATGTAGTGCTGTGATATTAGAGGCCATAATCTGTGACTTAACACACAAATATGCAAGTATTTTTGTTGCTGTATCAGAGCAGATACATTAGGCTACATGCTTCCTGTGCCATAGCTGTTGCAACTCTTCCATAGTTGTGGTAGTGGAAATAAATGTGCTTAAGTGACCCTGCTAGGCATTTTTGCAGTACAGTGTTTTAAAATATATACTGCATTTGTACGTATAACCCCAACGTTGAGTTTTTATTAAAACTGAAGAGGACCGGAGCACAGGCATAAGTGATACTTGGTGATTGTCAATGCTGATTTTTGTTTTATTTTCACCTTGGTAGAATAAAAAGCACTGCTTTACTCAGTCATAATTAATGCTGCCTCAGACAGTGTCTGGACATGGGAAAGGGCTAACAGGAATCACTGTTCCCACTGAATGGGCTGGGTAAAGACTGTTTTCAGAGGAGGAAAAATGTTTAGCTGTGTGAGCTGGTGCCGTTCTTGATTCATATAGGTATAACTATTGTGACTGGGATGCAGCTGATATGAGTATTCTGTAAAGCTCTTCATATTTGAAAATACATCTAACTGTGAAACTGCGTATCTTCTTTGTGGAAACTAGTTTTCTTCCTTCTCAGGTGTCTACAGTGTATAACTGAAAATTGGAGGAGGAGGGAGGGGAAAGTTTGATTGTGTTATCTACCCTAGTATTTTTATCTGTTGAAGATATACTGGGCTTTGGGAAAATGTTTGTTTCCAGTGTATTATATTTCAGTACCCACATCACTCCTACAGTCGAAGAATAAAGCTGGGACTTTTTTATATTAAAAGAAAAAAGTTGCCTTCAGCTATTAGTTTTCCTGAATCCAAAGAGACGGGTGGGGTAGGATCAAAAATACTTACTTGATCAAAGTTATTGGCTCTGAAGGTATCCTTACCTATGTAAGAAAGATGAAAGGTGTTGTTTTTATTGCACGCTAGTAACAGTGTAATTTTGAACTAATTGGTGTTGAACTGCCAATCACCTAGGGGGAATGCAAATAGATACTCTTACAATTTCCTTTGAGGTACTGAAATCTTATGTCGGGGCTGGAAGAAAAACAGAATAATACCGTTAAATTGACCTTAAATGAGCTGCTTTGTGGCTTTCTTGGAGAATCCCTTCTAACTTTTCATTGCTAGTCCAAACAAGTCTCGTCTACCAATTTGATTTATTGGCTAGACAGTGCTGACATTGAACTTTGTGCATGTTTGAAATAAAGCTAATGTTATAGAGCTTTTAAGAATTTAGCTGCATCCTTTTCAAATATTCTTTTGACTGATCTGAAACTTTGCCTTCCCCTGTCGTAAAATATCCTTTTGTATAGCAATCTGTTGTTTGCTACTATTTTTAAGGAGGAACTACAACAGCACTTAAATATGATTCAGAATTTCTGTTGAAGTATCTCTTAGGGACCTAATGTAATCGTGCTGACTTTGTTGGAAATACTCCCATGAATATCAGTGGTTTAAGCTCTAGATATTTATATTGAGGGTTAGAAACAACATATATCTTGAATAAAGCTTTTCCTCAGAGTCCCTTAAATCAATTATGTGGAAGAAGAAAATGTAAGATGCTAACTTGTTTTTTTTCTTTTCCAACTGCTTCTATTAAAGGTTTTGAGACTTTCTCCACTGAGCTTTATAGCTGTCCTTTTTCTCAACTTACATTATTTAGTCATTCTATAAAATAGATGGTTTCAACTTTTATCAGAAGGAATGCATCAGCACAAAAGCTTATTTTTCTAATGATAATTAGATACCTTAAAGCCATCTTTTTTCTGAAACCTCACATATTATGATTACTTATTTTAAATACACAGAAGTTAAACTGACATTCATATTGCAGGTACTTCAAGTGAATAGAAATTGTTAGAAAACGGCATTTGCAGGTCTTACTGGTTGGTCCTGGGATTTGAGATATGTATATATGTGAAGCTCTGTAACTATTGAGTCATACATGTTATGTCACTGATACAAAAAATGAATGTTTAAACATAGCACAGAGGTTGTTATGTGCAAAACTGTGTGTGAAAGGAGCGTGCAATTGAACATTTAATCAACTTTTGAAACAGCTGGATGCCTCATTGATAGTTTGCCTGCATTGAGAAAATCAGTGTGAATACTCTGAAATAAAAAGAATAAAAGCTTTTTTTTTTTTTTTTTTTTAAGTTCAAGGAATACTCTTGTATATCTTGGTTTTCAAGTAGGACTTCACTGTGCTGTAATATGGAGAATGTGGGAGCTGGATGGGATGAGAAATTTACCTTCTTTGACTGAGATTGATGGATGGATGAGCAGACAACAGAAAATGAGGAAATAATGAGACTGGAATATAAAGTAATGTTAGTCTGCAGTCTGAGTGCTGTTTAGTTTTTGTAGGTGAATGATGAAGATATGAGACAAAAGCCTGGACAAGACTAATAGTCTCAGAAATATATTAAAGTGTGTTTAGAAAAGGTACCAGGAGCATAGTGCTATTACAGGTTAGCCCACAATCAAAGGTGAGGTCAAAGGTAGGGAATGATCATGAGGTGAAGGGCATCAGTGTAAATGGAGAAAGAAGATAACAGGACTTAAGGTTTATTAAGACCTTGAACTGTCGCTGGCACAGAGACTGTCTTGGAATTGATAGGGAAAATATGAGCCCTCTTAACTTATCGTCAGGTGAGATTATACAGAAAAAAAGGGATGAAAGTAGGGCAAAAGGATAGTGTTTCTAACTTATGCTGGGAAGAATGTTTCCAGTGTGCATTGCATATTGCAAAGGTTAAAGTATGACGAGATCAGAACTTAAACAGCACATCTCTAGTCAGCATTCCAGAACTGTATCATTACTTCAGCACTGTGCAGTGTTTGTATAGAAACTGGAATCCGGGGGAGAAACCACAATGTGATTTCACTGGAAAAGATGGGTGGTTGAAAGAGAAGGGGAGGTAGAAAAGGAAAAGGATGGAGAGGGAAAATGGGCTGGATTTCCTATAGCCCATGTATAAATAGGAGGAAGAGTTGCTGAGCAGCTTTTAGGTAGAAAGTTAGCAAGGGAGAGAGGAATTTATATTACAGTTGTCAGTTTTCAGCTGGTATAGAGGAGAGTTTAAGTAGCTGCACAATAGTGACGAGCCTATGCTGTGAACTGTAAAACGGAGAGTGAAAGAATGTAATCTCACATGTGGTTGCGAGGAAGATCTGATTGTGGTTGTCAGAGGGAACTCTGTGGCACAGACAGACTGGCCAAATTGGGTGAGCAGATATGGGCAGCAGATAGGTCAACAAACAGGTCAGCAATATGGAAACTGAGTTTGCTGAGGAAAAAAGACTGGGGAAAGGGATGGAGTGGCACAAACTGAAACTGGAGGTCTAGCCACCAGCTTACTTAGTTTGGAGCAATGGTCCACTTTGCCTTTAAGTTGCTAAATAATAATAATGCACTTAAAGAACATCGAGCGATTCTTTACATCTTGATATGTGAATTATCGAGAGATAGAAGAATTGAGGCAGTTGAGACATCCAGTTTCAGGCTGCCACACCATAAATGGGTTTTGGACCTGCATGACAATTCAGCAGTAGCTGTTCTTAGTTCTCGCAGCAGCCAGCCAGCAGAATAGGTGGGGATCAAAGAAGATCACACTGCAAAACCTCTGTGTTGAACTCTTCTGGTCAGACAGACTTAGAGGTTTCTTGACTAAGCTCCTGATTTTTGAAAAGTAGTTAAAGAGTCTCAAAGAAACATCTGAAGTTTAAAGCCACAAGTGTTCACGTGATGCTTCCTAAATCTGAATTGTCACAGTCTGTCTGACAGTAGTACAGTTAGTCTCATCCAAAAGAAAATTCTGTCTTTGTGTTAATAGGTATATCTTCCACAGTGGAATACCAGGCAGAAGAGTTGGAACGGGAGCTTGAAAAGGTGAAAAGCAGGAAAACAAATCTAGGTAACACACTTTTTTCCCCTACTGTTTCATGTGGATTGCGGTTTAATAAGTGACCTTAAGATGTTTTATTTAACTTGTAGCAGTCACTCAATTGATTCCACTTTGTTCTTAACCAAATTTGTGCATTTGCAATCTTTCAAATCATCATAGTTTCTACAATTACATTACATGGAATCATTACACCCCTCTAACAAACAAATTGATGAAGTAGGGAGTCTGAATTGAATCTTACTTTTAACGTAACCTTAGAAAAATTGTAACATCTTCACTTCCTTGCATGGAGCTCAATAGCATGATTTTTCATACGTGTAATGATACAGTTATGATTACTTGAAATAATCTAAGACATTACTTTCGTCTGTTTCTGAATTACTTCTATAAAAGTCAGGTTGCTTTTAAGAGCCATAAAATAATTCTTAGCAGGTTTCTGTCTTTTAAAACTGAAAAGTGATACTTCTGGTAATGGCAGCCACTTGACAGGAGTCCCCTTATTTATTGAAAGGTTTGCAAGATTTTTGCATTTATCGGTGGGATAACTTAAGACTGTGGGAAGAAAAAGTTGGGTTTTCTTTTTAGATGTACTAGTGATGTGCAGTGAGTTAGTCTTGTCTGGCTTGCCTTATGTTGTAAGAGGAAAATACTGTTTAAATAGTTGAAGTTATCTTCTGTCTTTTTAGGTTAGGTACTGTCCCTGTACTAGAATATTCATGTAAACAGCATAATTTAAAATTAGGTATATTTTAACCCTTGCAGAACTCCTGTATGTGGGGGGGAAGGGAGGAAAGTGCTGTGGTAAAACATGCCTGTAAACAAGAAAAAAAATCTCCTTCTCTCTGTCTGCCCAGCCTTTCCCTAAAGAGGCTTCATATTTTTGTCATTGCTTTGTACAGCTCTTCAGGGTGGGTATTTTTATGAACTGGTTGGTGTCAGTTCAAGATAAGATTACTTTTCTTAACTGTAGTTACAAGTGCTTATAGACAGCTGAATGATTTTTATGTGTATTATTCCAAGGTGATGTAAAGTATTAAGCTGCTGTGTTTTCTCCTCTGAACAGAGCGGAGGAAAAAAGCTTCTGCTTGGGAAAGGAATTTAGTCTATCCAGCTGTTATGATACTGCTACTGATTGAGACAGTAAGAATTTTTGCCTTCTTTGCATTTTTTCCCCAGTGAAAAGTATGAAGAATTCTTTGTCATCTGGGAGGATAGTTTTGAAATTGAATGTGTGTTTAAATAGCAAACTTGAAGTTCTTCTCTTGAACCATTTTTTAAAAAAACCCTTAACATTACAGAATCTGATGGGGATAAATACGTACATTTTAAAAATGTGGAATACTTTTAAATAACAAGACTGTTTCTGCTTCCTTACAGTCCATCTCAGTCCTCTTAGTTGCTCTCAACATTCTTTACCTGTTGGTTGATGAGACTGCTATGCCAAAGGGATCAGGGGTAAAGTAAATTTTATGTGTGATTTTCATAACTTTAGTAAAGCTTTGGAGCCCTTAGAAAAGTGCAGGTGAGAACTTCTGCTTTAATAGCATGGAAACAAATGAGCCTCTGCCTTGACTTTGCTTTTAGGTTTTATCCCTGTGTGCACATAAACATTTGTTACATATCATGTTATAGTGTCTTCTTGATAGAACTAGCCCAGAATCTTAGTGAAGATACAGTGACTCACGAAAGTAAATCAGTAATCTAGAGTTACATTTTCTTCATGTTTCCTACATTTTTATGGACAAGAAATTTTCAATTTAAGAAACTATTAAAAACCAGTAAAAAAAAGCTTATCTTGGTTTGTGTTCCACTTAAAATACATGACATTTTCTCATCTTTTATTATAAAAGACCTTGAAGAAAGTAAAGAACAGCACACTGAGGAGTTGTAGTTTCTTTAATCATGAAGATTTTTGTATTAACTTGGTAATGCTTTCCCTTGTGTATCACTGTATGTGCGCTTGCAGAGCTATACAAGGTTTCTAGCATTGATGGCCACTCTGCCTGTGAACAACCAGAAGTGCTACCTTTTGAAACCATTTATTTTAGTTTCCAGAGTAATGGAGTAGGTATGGAATGTAGCATGGTGGGATGCCATATGCTTAAAATATGATTCACTGTACCTTCTGTCTTAGTAATACATTTCACTCAGGTTTGAAAGCTGGCTGATGCCATTGCATAGGATGGGAGACTTGAAGGTTAGAACATTAAAATGTCCCTTAAACACTGAATTGAGAAAAGACTGCTTCATGTAAGACATTAGAAGTTTTGGTTCTGGTAAAAGTTAACTTTATGACACAGTTGCGTGTATCTTACTAAATTGTGCAAAATATTTTTCTCCTTATAGGGGCCTGGAATAGGAAATGCCTCCCTGTCCACCTTTGGTTTTGTGGGAGCAGCACTTGAAATCATTTTGATTTTGTATCCTTTCTTGAAGAATTCTATCTGTTAACAAGCATTTTGTCCAGTTTTCTGGGACATCGGTAATTTACTAAGACACTTGCCTGGGAAGAAGAGGTACAGGCCAGTCCTTTTCAGGCACTCGAAGCATGGTTTTTGGTTTTTGTTGGTGGTTCTTTTTTTTTGTGTGTGTGTGTGTGTGTGTGTGTGTGTGTGTGTGTGTATGTGGTTTTCTTTTTTTCCCTTTGCTTCTTAAGACTTTTAGGAGTCTGCTGAGAACTTGAGTGAGACTTGCATTCCTTGGCGGTCCCTTTTTCCTTGATTCTCACAGCTATCTGATGGTGTCCTCTGTCGTTGGCTTCTACAGTCTTCGGTTTTTTGAGAATTTTACTCCCAGGAAGGATGACACAACTATGACAAAGGTAAGGTAAAGTCTGCGATGGTGATGGCCCCTTCTCCTCTTTCTTGCCACCCAAGACAAACTGGCTCTTTTAGTTAGTAATTACCCTGAATGGCTCATTTGCGGTGATCAGTATTTGTTTGTAAGCTGGGTAAACACAAACTGGAAGATTTTCAAAATGCTGAATGAGTGGGAAAAAGGATGTGCTCTGTTTAGTTTGGATGGCATCCATTCACTTGTAAAAAGCCGGGAATAGCAGAGCTTGTTAACTAGCTATAGAAAAGCTAGTGAAAGAACTTTGTTCAAAGGAAACGTATTGCTAATGAGTAACTTTGTGCTAACTGTACTTCAGGGAGCTTGTTTGAAATCTAAAGAACTTGGTTGCTAGAAGTAATACAGCAAAGTAATTCAAATTTGAATAATTAAACTAAGACTGAGGAGGTATATTCAGCAACATTTTGCAGTCTAAGGCTAGTTTGACTTTCTACAATTTAGCACTGGCTTCAGAATAACAAGTGCTGTTACCTAATGCAGGGGAGCATGGTTAGGTTTTTGGTAGAATATTCCCACAACTGACAATGAGAGGTGTTCAGTAACCAAGGAACGGATGGCGAATTTAATTATTTTTTCTTTGTGTTTCATTGTTTGTTTGTGTGTTTTTAAAGTAATGGATAGCATTTTTACCATAAACTGCTGGAAGTGAGAAAGTAGATAAACACACAGAATGGTTACAGTAGGTAATAGGGAGCTGGAATGTTCTTAATGTTTTCTACTAATTGTTTACAGTACACCAGGAATAGTGTGGAAATAAACAGCGAATGCAGGAATGTCTGCCTACTTTCAAGAAGGTTTTGAGTTTTATTTAATTATTTTTTGGTTTATTTTAGTTTCAGACAGAATTAGAGCTGAAGAAAGTGATCTCTTGTGAGACAAAGTTTCAATTACTCTTTATAAAGGCTTCACAAAAAACTGGAGTAAAATCTAACAGCTGTGAGTTTTTTCCTTCTATTTAAAGTAGTCAACAGGCATTCAATTGAAAGGAAGCTCTTTGTTGTAATTTTTTAAATAATGCTAATCCTGCAAGCAGTTACCTACAAAGCTTAAGCTGATGTATCATCTATTCTAAGCCTGTGGAATGGGTCTTTTATCAAAAGGTTTCAGGAATTAAGTAAACAGTTGATGCTTTGCAACATGGTAGTCTTGAATTATTTTAAATCTAAGTATGATTAAAAGCAAATGATTACATATTCGATTTTTTTACGTCATCCCTTGGGTCATCTTCATCTTGTATAACACCGTATGGAGAAGTGTGGCAGAAGTGAGCAGGACTAACAATATCTTACTGTAAATTGCTTTAGGTTCAGTTTAAAGGATGTAACTTTCAGGAATTCTTTCTCATCTTGACCACTGTGTTTCTTCAGCAATCCCGTAGCTAATTTAAATGTTTGTCATTTTTAAACAGATCATTGGAAACTGTGTCTCAATCTTGGTGCTTAGCTCTGCTTTGCCAGTGATGTCAAGAACACTGGGTAAGTGAAGTGGAAGTTCAACGCCTTGTAATAAAGGACGTTTAATAGAATTAACAAAACCAAAAAAAACCCATAGACAAGGCATATATGTATGGTCTTTTCTACACCAACATGAGCTGTTGATCATGCATTTTACACACATAAACTGCAGTATATACATTCTAAAAAAAGATGCTAAGCATTTTCTACCGAATATATTCTTTTAAAAAGGTAGGTTAGGTTTTTATGCTTCTGGCAGGAAGAACAGATATGTAGACTGCTTTATTAGGGCAGTATAAAATATTTTCATGTTTGCTGTGACATTGCAGTGCTCAGTTTTCATGGGGAAAAAAAACCCAAACAAAACAAACCAACCAAACATTTGGGGATTTCAGGTTTAGAATTTGAGATAATGAGTGCAAATGTCATCTTAAGTACAGTTAGTACCGTAATTTCACTGAAATTTTTTATCAGCAATGGTACCAGGCTACTTTCATTTTTCCTAAAATAACTTGCTTGCATTCTTTGTTACTTCAATTGTCGAATATAAAAATTTGGAGTCCAGCATAGTAGAACTGAAGAAGTTCTGATTTTATAGTTAAGAACTGGCAATAGCATTTGAAGTGGAAAAAGTATTTTAACTGTTTGGAAAGACAAGGTACTTTGTATCTTCACTTTGCTTAGTTAGGTAATCTTCAACTTGATTTCTTGAAGTTAGGTTGCAAGCCTGTCACATGTTTAAGTAGTGTAGAATGCTTTCAGGTAATGTGAATTTCATTTGGAACAGTAAATGAAATAAAACAAAAATCTACACAACAGGCTGTATGAACCTTTAGTACAAGCTTAAGAGTTTAAGCTCAGATCAGTTTAAGCCCACAGATCAGTAATGTGTACCACATGATTCTGCAGCTCATCTTATTTTCAACCAGAATACTGTCAAATCAAGAGTAGTTAATATTTTCTGGTAAATTATACTGTACATCTTCATGCGGTATATATCTGTAGATGAGTTTTATTAGATTTACTAGATCATTTCTATAACAAACAAAAACCCCACCTCTAACGCACTTTGCAGGGTTGAATCTGAAAATACACATTATAGACCTCATGTTTTAAAAATCTGTAGGAAAACTTCACAAATGCAAAAGAACAATTCAAGTATTTAAAATAGTGCATTTTTAAAGTATAGCCAGTATGATAAAGTTCTTACAAGTAAATAAATTCTAGCACTTAAAAGCAAGATTCTATGTTGAAAAGTTAGTGGTTTAGAACAGAATTTTAACATTAGCATCGTGTCCACTAAGTTACTGCATTCATCACTTGTTTAAAGGGAAATAATTGCTAATGATCTGCAAGATTAACAGTTGATAATAAATGGATTCTGTGGAAGTAAGTATACATTCTGGGTGCATTGTTGTCTCATAGGAAACAGATTAATGGTAAAACTCACTTGAAAAAAAGACTAACAAATGAAATTCCTGAATAGTTTGCCATAGAGATAAATAAAGGAAGAAAAAAGATGGAACAATTAACACACAGCTAACAAATGCACAGTCACAGCTGTCCAAACAGGATTAATAGAGTGTAGTAGAGTACAGTGAGTCATGTGGTGCTTTGCAAAAATATCAGTGTGTTGCACTACATGCTACCGCCCTGTGGCATTGAATAGATGAAAAGAAATAAATATGTTAAGCAGATTCATAGCCTTTTCACTTTATTAAAAAAGCAAGTTTCTAGACTATATGGAAAAGATTAGACTTCTTCATTATGGGAAAGGTAAAAAAGCAGAAGTTATCTAACACATGTACTGACCTTTTTCAAGTTTTAAAAATGGAAATAGAATTTTGTACAAGTTTGCAAGTTTTACATAACATTCCTATTGGATATGTAGGTGGTGCAGGTCTCTAATAATTCTTTTAGAACACCAGCAAAGATTTACTAAAATAAGTTAACGCATTTTTTAGCCTTTTAGTAGTCCTCCTTCAGAAACGTTTCACACCAGCGCCATATTGCTAACTGCTGAGAAACAAACTGGAAGCAGGGCGCCTTACAGAAAACAGAAACAAAGAGTTGTGGAAACAGAATTGAAATTTCTAATATGCAGGGTTTTCCCAGAATTCCACTCAAGTATTATGGTTTAAGTAAATAGTGTTTTTTGAACTTACTTGCAGGTACAATCTAAAAACATAGTTATTGTTGGTTTGTTTTGTTTTTTTGTTTGTTTTTTTTAACCTAAATAATTCTTTAATAGTTTTTTGGTAAATTGACGCCAGCTTTCTTGGGTATCTGTTTGTGTCCACTAGAGCTGTTGCTTTCTGTTCAGCTACTGAATAATTTTCAAATTGCAGTCTTGAAAATTCTTTTCTTTGTGGGCTGCATAGATATTTCTTCTATCAGAAAGTCACTGAAAGCTTTTTAACTCTTTTCTCCCACAGATTTACAAAATGATACTGTTAGATCTTTTCTAATGAGCAGTGACTTTATTTTAAGAGAAAAATGTAATTTATGGACAATATTTTTCCCACCTGTTCTAACAGAAGTGTCAGGCTTAATTTTTGTTTGTCCTTTACAATGCCTGCTCTCTTGCTATAGATATTCTTTTGAACCCTCTTTGTGGTAAGGAGTATTGTTTCTTTTCCAGAGGACTCCTCACCCAGTGCTCTACCTGTTTTGTTTCTTTTCCTTTAAAGGTCTGGAAGGCTCTACATTCAAACCTGGCTTTCTCAATTTTCCTGTAGCTCTACAGTCTGACTAAAACACTGCTGCTTTTGAGAACGTTAAGGACACTGTTTGCCTTCAAGTGTGAAAGCAGCTTTGTGTTTATTGTCCTTCATCCGTTTACCAGTTAATTCAGTCAGCTGGTTTCTTCTTTTTGTGCTAAGACCTTCTGTGCTTTTTTGATATTTTTCCCTGCTTCTCTTGCTAGTTTCATCAGCTTCAGTGATATTTTTCTTTTTCTTTATCCTGCTTTTCATTTTCTTAATTTTTAACATGTTTTTCTTAGATGTCAAATTTGATTCCCATGTTTTTAATATAAATGACTGATGCTGAGTACAAGGAGCGTTTGTATTTCTTACTGTTGTGATAGCTGGCTGTATGTCTTGGGTATCAGGGTACAATGAGATTCAGAAGTGCCAAGTTTACCCTTGAGAGGAAGATAACTGACCCTTAATTCTGCCTCTCTTCATTTACTATCACCATTTAAGTCATGGTTCTTCAAAGCCTCCAAACCGTTTCAAAATAGGATGATAGGAAACTCACTTCCAGGAATTTCTGAGCCAGGTTATTTTCTGATTGCCTAGTTTTCTGGTGCCATTTCAGCTCTGGAGTGAGGAAAGCTTCCTTCGTTTTCACTACTGGTCTCAACTGTGAGAGCACACATCAACATGGTCTGTGCAAATCTCTTTGGGGAATATAGTGGCTCATCAATCCTAGGCAACTGTTTGGGTATCACCTCAATATTCTGCCCTTTATTCAGTGCAGTCCTGATGTAGGCCTAACAGAGGAACAACTGATGACTCTTCCTCTTCTGCCTTCTGGGATGGACCCTGCAGCTCGTAGTCACTTCCACATTTTGGAAGAATTTTGCTCACTTAGCTGTAGTGATTGACTAGCCTTTGATCAGCACAAAGCGCAGGCATCAGTGTTATGGGGTCCACTGTGAACACCTGTCAGCATTGTCTGTCAGCCAAACTCTTTCGCTTCTGTGCAAATGCTCAGTGGCTGTAGTGGTGGGTAGATCTAGGACAAAAACTGCAGTTGGAAAGATGTCTTTGAACTTTGGTTTCAAAAGCCATGGCTCCAGAAAAACACTTACAAAGACTTGGTGTTTGCTGTAAGATGTTGTGGCTCTAATGGAAAGGCTTTTTGCTTCCTGCATTTTTAATAAAGAAAGCCCATGATGCATTTCATCCTTTTCTGGAATAGATACGGATTTCATAGGAGCTGAGATTTCAAGCAATTTTCATACTAATACTGATATTTTTCTTTCCTAGTTACATTCACTGAAGTTAAAGAAGCAGAATTCTTATCTAAATAGACAATTTACCTAAAATTACATTATTCAAGCATTTCACTAGGTAACTTAAACACTTTGATAAGTGTGTCTTACAGTTTTATACTGGTCAATGAAATGGAAAATGACCTTGAGAACATTCTTTTGTGTTTAAGCATGTGTCTGCTATAAGTAGTGTGTTGTCTGAATTTTGCTTCCATATGTAAAAAATGTGACAATGATGTTTTCGTGTTTCTTAAAAAATGCGTTCGAGACTTTGATGCAAATCTTAAATGTAATTTTAACAGGAATCACCAGATTTGATCTGCTTGGAGACTTCGGAAGGTTTAACTGGCTGGGAAACTTCTATATTGTATTATCTTACAACTTACTCTTTGCTATCATGACAACATTATGTCTGGTCAGAAAGTTCACTTCTGCTGTGCGAGAAGAGCTCCTGAAGGCATTAGGTAATATAACATCGAAAATGTAGTTTGTACTTGAACTTTTCCTTTCTCCAGTGTTTGATACCTTGATGTGCCACTGGTAAGTTGCTGTTGCAACTGACAGAGAAGTTTCTTTTGGTGGAAGTTTCTGTGGGTTAAGGTGTGAGAATGCATAGCTTTGTGGTATTTTTTTAGAGAGCTGAGAGCTAATGTACGGTGTTGATATTAATGATGTGTCCATGTGCTTCCTGATCTGCAGTTAGATTATCAGACTTTAGAGAGCACAGAAACATTCCAGTTGCTACCCAGGAATTATTTGGAAATGCAACTACCACTTAGTGTGTGAGTTTGCTGTTTTCTTTTGTGTTTAAAGTAATTTATTCCCTAAAACTAGTTTAGTGGCAGTCTGAGCTGCCTTGTTGTGATGCCTTTTCTGAGCACTACCTGTTCAGAAAATCTTTCTACAGAATATACAGTACAGAATATACAGATGGAGTAAAACCTGTGCTTGATATCATCAAAATTTAGATCAAATTGCGCATTCATTTTTTTTTTTTGCCATAGTAGAAGAAAACTTGAAACATATTTCATATTAAGAGGATAAAATGTACATATTTAGCAGTCATGGTTTTACTACATCTTATCTTTGGTGATTAATGAAGCTTCTACCTCTATAGAACCCTAGAATAGTATTTGCTGAAATTGAAACCACTAATGGTGAAACTTCAGTGTTATTTATAACTGTGGCTTCAGTTTGTAGTATCTAAAAGGTTAGTTTGTTCATTTTCACCAATTACTACTTTCCACAGTCGTGACCCTGGTAAACAAAATCCAAGCATTTTCCTGGAGTGCACCTCTACTGGGGGCAACTAAGTTAAAATCAGACCTACTAAATAGGGAAATACAAAATGACTGATAGTGTAGGATTAAAACAAGCTATTCTGTGATTTTTGATGTTGAGTTTTGAAGCTCCAGGGGAATGGATTAGTGGACCAGGGCTGTGTAAATCTCTCCATTGATTTTTATGCCGAAACGTTTTCAGAGAAGTTCCATTGTTGATTGAGACAGATATATGATGCAAGTATGATGTATCTGACATTATCCCCCAGCTTTTAGTTAAGGTTATTTTATGAGAAGACCTTGATTCATCTCTTTCAGTTGACTTGCATAATCCTATTTTTTTTGGGCAACTGTTTTGACTGTAAAGGGATTACTTTGTATAATGTAATGGCTGTTGCAGAGCTCTGAAGGAAATAAATTAACATCAGTCAGCATGGGCTTTTAGCAACAGGTCTGGTAAAACTTTAAAGTTTCTTTCTTAAAGCAAATGATTTAAAAGATTTATCTTGATAATTCACGGCACATCACTGTATTAAATATACAGTGTTTAGTTAAAAAATCTAGGCAAATTAACATACTCGGAATGCAGATGTAGTAGGGTAATGGTTACTGGATAGCACCACTCTAAGGGATTTTTTTAGGGATGTTTTTGGCCACTTGCTGTCACATACTATGTGATTTTGTGTAAATATTGTGATCAAAATGGAAAAGTAATTGGTAAAAGGTTCACATTTGACATAAGCAGGAAGTTATAAATCCTGAAGAGTGCAGGTTTCCTGACACAAGCTGGGTTTGTTTTCAGTGCTGTGAATAACAAACAGTGTCTATTAAAAAATGTCACATGGAACTCAAAGAATGAGAACCAAAATTTGTGTGCTTATTTCTCCCACATATTGGGAACTGTGATGCTGAGGATTAGAGGTTGGTGGAATGCCATAGCTAATTATTGGAAGTTAGCATCCTGCTGCAGGCCTGTGACCAAAAGAATTCATATAATATTGGGACTTACAAAACTCCTCAGTATTGTATTACTTGTTTGTTTGTTTTGAGTAGTACAGTCAATTTTGGAATTCCAGTGATGCAAGAGATTTATCTTGGTACATTATGGTAATTTAGCAAGATGTTCTGTATAGTCTATGCTAAATGAATAAGAAGCTCTTTCCATTTTTGATCCTTAGAGACTTGATAGGGGACTTCAGAGAGAAACCATAGCAAGGACTGACATTATGCCTCTTGTGAATAAAAAATGGCCGAGTGTACCATCTTTCCCCGTCTTCCTTCAGAAAAAAAGCAGTTTAACTACTTGCCTGGGGCAGGATGGGAGACCTTAATTAGTACTTGTAGTAGAGAACCATGCAGTAAGAACAAATGGCTGGAAATAGAGATAAACCAAATTGGTAATAATGTAGGCCTAAAAATATTATTAGCCATATAAACAGTTTGGAGAAACGATGGGGTCATCACCAGTGATCTGAAGATCAGTGGATGCTTTTCAGGAAGCAGCTATACTTTAAAAGAAATATTCTTAGGTAATTATGTTGTTCTGTGTAAATTGACAGAGTAAAATATCGCAAGTCTTTCTCATTTCTTAACATCAGATTTAATCAATGTGAAGTTAGGCCTCTCTCCCTTCCGTGCTTGTCTGTTGCAGTGGACTTGTTTCACTTAAAACGCAACTGAGGGCATATCCCGGAAGTAGTTCTTACCAGAGGTATAATCTGTTTTGGTCATTAACAAAAGTCCTTATCACAAAGTAGAATTTGGTTTGTATGCATTCTTCTGAATACCTGTATGCATGAAACATGGGAGAATCATTTTTTTCTCATTGTACAATGTTTTGCAGGATTAGATAAACTTCATCTATCAAATAATCCAAGAGACTCGGAGACAAAGCCATCTGCAAATGGGCATCAGAAAACACTGTGATTAACAATCGCCTGCAATCAACAAAGCTGAGAATGTCAACCTCATGGCATTCCTGTCATCTCATCAGCATTTTTATATTGATTTTTATTTGAAGATAATTTGGGTCCAACCTAAGTCTCATTTTTTGTTGCTGTGTGCTTCTGAGGAAGTTAGGT
This sequence comes from Micropsitta finschii, assembly GCA_034783455.1. Taxonomy (NCBI): domain Eukaryota; kingdom Metazoa; phylum Chordata; class Aves; order Psittaciformes; family Psittacidae; genus Micropsitta; species Micropsitta finschii. The sequence goes on along the minus strand of JAVHNF010029809.1, from coordinate 81,385 downwards.
ATATCAGATTCTTCTCTTTCCAGTGAACTTTTGGTCTGCTTGTTTATTTCCTGGTAAGTTAATGCAGGAGGTGCCTTGAAGACTGGAAGCTGAAGAGAATAATTCATTCCTTTTTATTTGTTGAAAGTCTCACATCTTTAAAACAAACCTGCTACCATTTGAATGCATAGTACCTCCTGTGTTACACAGACACAGCTTTAGCGAATAACTTTGGGACTTGGTTAAAAAAAAGAAGCAGCAAAAAAGGGTACGCTTCGAGCCCACTATGACCCTTACTGGAAATGTAAACTACCTGGAGTAGGTATCCTTGGCAGTAGATAAACAGTTCCACTAAGAACATGTTAAAAATAGCAGNNNTATGTAGAGATCATAGTTCTTTCATGCCGGATACAGCAGGCTGTTCACAGCTGAATGTCACGGAGCCTTCTTGGAAGGCCAGCGCTTTCAGCTTTCTGTTCTTAGCTAGAAACACCAGGTTGCTTTACTGGTAGTCAGACAATGTCTTATTGAAGTACAAGATGAAAACTAACTTCAGTGTTAAATCTGAGCCAAGTATGCTTTGTAAAAAGCTGTGTAGACCCCCTGTCACAGCTCTTACAGTTCTGTAAGCTATCGTGCCAGGGAGGTCACTTCCCTACCAAGTACATCCCTGTAAAATTCTTTATGAACTACTGTGTATAAGCAGTACTTGTAATCAATGCAAGTAGCACAGGCCTAGGAGGCTGCAGTTGCAGTTTTTTACAGTCTTCTTTCATTTGAAGTAAATTATTTCTCTGAATTTATAGTTACCAGGATTTCTGTTCAGTGCTGTAATCCAGTATATTTCAGTAGCCTGTTTTTTTTTTTTTTTAATGTACACATGAACATGTATGTAGGCCCATATGTGTAGATGTCAAAAATTCTAAGCTTCTAGAGATGGCATAGGTGGCTTGGTGAGTAAAACTTGTGTGTTTAGTCTTGGTAGTTTAATTTCTGCAGTGTTACAGTTTAACTACTCAGAGGCCTTAGATTCAGGCCTTAGATTCAGGATGGTGTTGGTGGGTGGTTACATCCTTTTTCTTAGCATTACTGCAGCCTTAGGAATCCCTCAAGCAGTTTATAGTAAAAAAAGCTCAACAACCAAAACCCAAATAAGTGTTCAAAATCTGGTTACGCTTTTGTCCTGCTCTGCCGCAAGTTATCTTCAAACAGGTTGGAATGGGGACACCTTCAGTGTAGCAAGTCAGATACTGTTCCTGTCGATTTCCCGTTTCCGTAAAACAAGTATGTCTGTAGCCTGAGGTCTTACATGTGATGAGGCAATGATGAGTAGCTCTCCAGTGTGGTTCCGAAATAAGATCAACCTTGTGTCAGAAACCCTTTGGCTGTTTGCCTGAGCTGACTGCTCTGGGCTGTAGAACTTACTGCTGAGTGTGTGAATGTGAGCTTTTCTTTTTTTTTTATTCCCTTGTGTGCTTCACAAATCAAGCTCCAGTATACATGAGGATTTCTCATTTTTGCAGCTGCCTTTTCTGACTCATACCGGGGCACAATGTAAATATTTCTGTAGTAAATATGATGCTAGAGAGTTATTTTTTTGTGTGTGTGATTAGTAGAAATTCAAGGCTTATCAAACTGCCTGTTGATGTGTTGTACTGAGTCTTGGAAGACAAAGTAAAACTGCTTGATTTCATTAAGATTTACAAGCATCTTTTCTGTTGTTTGAGTTTAATGCTGACATTTTAGTTGAGGAATCTTTATCTGAGTCGAAGTTCTGCAACCAAGAACAGGGAGCTGTAATTAAAAGCTGTTTTAAAACGTGTTTACATTTAAAATATTGGGAGTTCTATTTTTTAGGGGCATCATTCAGGTATCCTCAGAGCTTGTAGCCTTATGTATTAGCATTATAGTTAAAAATAACTGAAATGTATCCACTTGGCCATGCAAGGGATTGTGTGACCAAAATTGTCCTTGTGTCTTACCAGGGCTGGTGAATTGTGGTGTGTGAGGCTAGTTAGCATTATTAAAACATTTCTACGACAACTTTTAGGACAGTTATATAAATACAGTCTGTGAAACTGAAGAAATGAATTTAAGAAATAAACTTAGGGAGTGTGAACCAGCATAAGTCTTGCTCTTTGTGCTTTTGGAGAGATGTTTGTCCTCGCATCAGTGACCCAAGAACACAAGAAAAGATGAGATTGAGGTATGTGTGGTTTCTGAAAGTGAGCTGGGCAGTTACTTAGAGCAGAGACAGTTCCTGCTGAGAAACACATAAGTTTCAGGCAAGAATTCAAAACTCTCTTTCAAAACAAACATTATAACCTTGCCTTTCCACCCCTTCTGCTGGTTTCTGCAATAGGAGAGATGTGTGGGTTAAGGCTATGTTAGTAAAGATTACACTGAAACCTGAGGGGTGCTTTAGATGCTGTGCAGTTTCAAGTAATTCAGAAATACCCTGTGCAGCTACTGACAGTGTTTTGTTTTAAAACCAGCTGTGCATATTGTGACACTGTCCATGTTAAAATATGCCTTCTGCCTGGAAAATGACATGCTTATGCAGCTTCTTTACAGATAAAATGCTACAGATATTCTACGCGTAAGATACAGATCACTGTATACTTTTCACAGAAGCATATGGTCACTTAAATACAAGCAACTGGTAATTCATTAATGGATATTGACGATACATTCCTAGTATTTTGACTCATGTAGAGTCAGGTGGTCTATACCTTCAAGGTATATACAGCTGATCTTAGTAACATTAACATCTGCCTCACTTCTTATGAGGCAAAAAGCACACAAATGCTTCCATCTTCTACTAGATACCACACAAGACCAAAAACTAGATGTAAAGTAAGTGTTTTAAGTTAGCCATTTCTTGGCTTTATTCTGTGTTGGTAGCACAATATTAAATGCAGTTGCAGAACTCCAATAGTGTGGGATTTCTAAGCATAAAGCACACATGCTTATCACTTTAAGCTAAAAAATAATAGTATTGGTTACTGTACAAGTAACAGTTTTTGCAGTCATAGGAAGCTTTGTTTACTGTCTGTAATGTGGTGTTTATCTTTGGCTGTGTTCCTCTGATACCTTTTACCCTGTTGACTCTTTTAGTGTGATAGAAGTTAAAGGATTTGGCAAGTTGCTTTCCTTGTCTGGTTCCAAAGTGCCACCTCAAGTACTGCAGAGGCATTGCTACGTGCTGTGGTCTGGTCCGGTCTGTGCAGACAGAGCTTGTGCAGTCCTGTGCTTGATGGGTGAGCACATTAGAGGATGCTGAGGAGTGCCCCTTTTCCAGTCTGTCACCAGGATTGACAAGAGCAAAGGGGCTGCAGCCCTCATGTCCCACCAGATCTCTACTGCTTACTCATACAGCTCTGCAGCAGCTTCACATGTGCCCGCTGCTGTGTAGTAATGGCAAGATGGCCCTTCTCTTAAAAGAATCTGCAATCTAAATTAGAAAGGAATAAGATAGAAACAAAGAACAATTGGCATCTTCATGCATGTGACTTTCCTTGAATTTTCTAAGAATGTTGTAAGTTATTTTCCTTTCTTTTCTCTTCCCCTTCGAGAAGTAGGCTGGGCTCAGGTGTACATATGTACAGCAGCTGAGCCTTATGCGCAGTGGACTAGCATCTCTCATCTTGAAACACCAAATCCAGGAAGACAATTAAATCCTTTTGCTTTCGCATACATTGTAATTTTTGAAATAGCAATTTTTTAAATCTAGGTGAAGTCACTGGAGCAGAAACAATACACTAAGGCCATGTTAATAACCTCTTTAAAAGGAAATGGGCTTAGTTTTGTTAAAAAAAAAAAGCATTGATGTGATCCTTAAAGACTTTAAGGAAGTAAAATCCCCTGCCCTCTGGTGTTAGTGTTTTTTTGTGCCTTTTTTTTTAGTGTCTTTTAGTGCTGACTTCAGACAATATTCCATACACTAACTTCCCTCCCCAGCCCATATGTTTCAGGAGTTGAAATCTTGAGCTCTTGAATATTGGATTTACTATTGGTAACAGGCAAGTTATTTCAGTCGCATTAAGAGCTTTTGAACTTTACAAAAATGCTGCTTTGGAATTCATCCCATTCAGGGAGAGCAGTCTAATCCACTGACTCTCGCCCGGGTGGTGATAACCTCTGCCTCCTTTTTCTGCCTTGCCCAGCACTCTTACTTCTGACAACTGGTCTCTGACGTTGTAAGAGGTTGCGATGATCCTTCTCTGTTCAGGGTGTGAGGACATCCGTCCCGTGGCTTGTCCATCTGCCACATGCAGGTGTCTAGCTGCTGAATTGGGTTACTTTGGGGATTACAGGCTCCCAGGATTTCCAGGTGGTAGACGTGCATGTGCTTGAACATTTTGCTTTCAGCTCATTTTTGCTGGGACTGAGAAGTCATTCCAGCCTTTCTGGGTGTACATTTCTGTGCAGGCCATTTAGGGGAGAGGTGTGAGGGGGCAAATGAGATGGAGCTCATTTGTACAGACAGTCTTTTTTCCATTCTTTTTATAGTCAAGCTTTACAGTTCCATTAAAAATACACTTATAATCCTTAAGTTCATAAAATTCAGTAGCTGATGAAACTTTTTCTCAGTCTGGCCCTAATTCTTGAGGACGTCTAACATCTTTGCTTGCTTTCCTCTTTTATGTGTTCAAGTCATTCAGTGTGTTATTTGGTGGGTTTGATGTTAAGAGCAGGTCTTGATCTAGACAAAACATGAAATACCAGACCAAGAAGAATTTACATAGATCTGATGCAGGATGTGTGAGAAGACCACTTCAAGTGGGAAGCTTTTTCGAAATGTTTCACAATTGAAGCACCCAAACCTCTTCTTTCCAAAAGAAAGAAGACATGTATCATTAAGATAGGAAAATTAATTGTATGTTCTCTAAAATGCCAGTAATTCACTAAGACTGAAAAGAACTTCATAGATTCTTAAAATCCATTCTGTGATTCAGAGTGCAACAGCATCCTTGACTTTATAGAAACCTGTGAACTTTTGAGAACAGCTCTGTCTTGGCAGCTGAGAACCTGAGTATGCTTGCTAGTTCTGTGTTAGTTACCACATTTTTCTAAGTAACTTTTTCAGTTGCATTTATTGCTTATTGTTTGTTTGGTTTGTTTAAATATGCATAACATTAAATGTTCTAACAAGTACAGGAGGTGACTTCAAACAGTCAAAAGGATAGCATCAGGAATATCCTGTAAATGTTGACAATCCCGACCTGCCTAATTCTAAGCTATTTAAAAGCTGTATCTGTATGAAGGCCTTACATCAGCATGGAAATCAGTAAATCCCAGTTCTTTAAGGCTTGACGAGGTACTGGTGAGATACCTGACTGTTCCTTTGTACCTCATGAGCACTTTGGAATACTGCTTCTGCATTGCTTCTAAGTGTTTGTTGCATATTAACCTCAAGTGTTGGTGTTGCTTCTACCCCCCATTCCATTAAGTTTTATAGTCGGTATCACTGGATGAAGCTCCTTTAATGAACAGGGCTTTGTTTTGCATTCCTTGTATCTTCCGTAGATACCAGTTATTGAAGTATAGGGGCACTTGCTTGGATTTTAATGTATTTCTTTTCCCACAGAGTCCATACAGAGACATTCCTTAGTTAGAAATGTTCTTCCATGATGAAAATGTTAGTATTTATTAATTTGTTTGTACTTGATCTCTTTTTTACCACTAGATTCCCCTAAAACAATCCTGTAATTAGAGCGGGTTTTCTAACAAGTTACCAGGAGCTCATCTAAGTTTGAATTAGGAAGGAGATGAAAATGGTTTAGTCATTGCACATATATATGTGCTTTTAATCTTCAGTAGTGCAAGACAACCAGCCCAATTCTCAGTGAGAGTATGATGTGCTAGTCCTGCCTATGTGAGCCTGTATGATGGCCATTACTCTGGAGCAGCTGATGTTCTGTGGACCTGCTCCTCAGTTACCTTCCTTGTGCTTTGTAGAGCAGGACTACAGCTTTTGACATGCCTTGCTGCCTTGCTTGGCTGGAGATGGAGACACAGTGTTCTGGCGTGTTGGCAACACATAGCTCTCCCATGTTTTAATCAAGGTCAGACTTTGCACAGTGCTGAGGTAAGATCTGACACTCTTTACATGTTTTCTGTACCTTTTGTATTTCACCTGTGCTCGAGCATAGTTTGGGTGTCTCTTTCCACGGAAAATGATTGTTCAGAAAAGAGGTGTGATGGCCATACCTTCATGGTGAATTCTGTGCATGCGTTTCACAGAGAAAATGAACTGGTGCGTGACTTCCATTTTCCCCTTAACCATAAGTTTCCCAGTCTGAGCTGAAACACTTAGAATCACAAAATCTATGCGAGTAACTTTTTCTCCTTCCTGGCTTTATGTAACGAAGTTGATCCACTTCTAATCTTCAAAAAATAGGTTTCAAAGTATTTTTTTTCTTATTTGGCCTGACTTCTATTGTGTTAAAAATGAATGGATAGAAAATGAAGGTATACTTGGGTCATGGATTTGAAATCTTCAAGTTTATGAAATATGTGCCTGTGCACAAAAACCATGGCTAGATTTCCTTTACTTCTTGGTGGGGTTAGGAACCCAGTGCTGCATTACCTAAGCAGAAAATGCATCTTCCTGTTGTCTTCAGGAAGCTTTGTGTCTCAAAATTCCCACCGAGGAGACTGAATGCTCTGAGTGCTGCTGGCCATCTTGTCACATGGAATCAGCTCCACACAGATTTGGGTGGTGTGACCATGATGGTACAGCTCTGGACTGTCATGTCTCTGGGTGTCGCTGCTGCTGTAGTAACAGCAGCAGGGATCTCCTGTCCTGCACTTCCAGGTTTTTCATTGCAGAGTGACTAGTTAATATTTCAGTTTACGAAGAAAAGTAACAGTTACGCACCATCTCCATGCTGAGCGGAGTCAGCGCTTCCCTCTTGGTCCGATTTGCACCTAAGGCTTTTGGTCTTGAGCAGCTCGTGTTTCTTTCAGGTGGATGTATCTTTGACCAAGGGAAAATACAGCTGAAAAATTACACTTTTGGTGTTACTTTAATCAGAACAATTTTCTGTAGACGTACCTTTTCCCCACCAGACCCTTCCCGCTTTATTTTAGGTCATCCCAACATATGTCTTACCATGTTCTCAGTTGTGGATACTTTGCTGTGTTACAAACCAAACAAAAATACTCACCGCGTTCACCAGGTTGAATGTTTTGTGAAAAGCGGTGGTAATATGTTGTATTTTTTTTTTTCCTTTGTTTGAAGTGTTACACTGAATGTTTGGTAGGAAGATTATTGTGGTTTTTTTACTGTTTTCAATAAAGTGTGATTCATAGTGGAGTTCCGCTTCTCTTTATTTTAAGCAATGAAAAAACAAAAATCCCTGCTGCATTCTCAGTTGTCCTGTCTATAGTTGGTGTGGATAAGTTGCTTTAGTTTCTCTTATTCCTTCCCCCAGTTTGTTTATACAAGAGGATGCTGATTAAGTCATGTGTAAGTTGTTTGCTCAGTAGTTTGACTGAAAGGCAATTTTTAGATACTAAAATCTGACCACTGTGGTTCCTAAAGTAATTGAAAATTAACAGCTTCAGAGAGATGTGCTTAAGGTTGAAGAAGGGAACTGGAGAATGTCCAATCTGCTCAGCTGCACAGGACCAGATGTACCTATGCAGATGTTCCAATTTGAAGCTGGTATCCAGGGCTGATTTAGAGGTTAAAAGCATCAGGTCCCCACTGATGGACCATTGTCCTTCAGAGCAATTACAAAGTGGAAAACCAGGGTGTCTGCTGTGGGCTTTGTTAAAGACACAATAACCAATGAGAGAAGAGGCATTTTGGATGTTGTCCTTGGTGTAGACTTAATGACCTTAAATGACAGCCTTAAATATGTTTCTGCACATTGCACATAGGCCTGAGCAATCTGGTCACTGTATCTGAAGCTGTTCCTACCAGTGCTCAGCAAAATAAATACCTAAAAGCAATACATGCTTTTCTAAACTTAATCATCTCCTTAAGTGCAATCCCAACTCACTGTGACTGCTTTATCTCATTGCTACCACAGTATCAGAAAGGGTCTGTAGGGCATCACACAAGTCTTAGACTTACCTTTGACTCTGCTTGTAAGAGCTTTCAGCAGTTTTAAGGAACATTTCAACACCTGTACCACGACCATGCATTGTGAGCCTTTCTCTCCATGTGTTTTGTGAGTGAAAATCTGGCAGGAAAACAGGGAGCTGTCTTTTCAGGGAAGGTGGAGTGGGAAGTGGGAGGTGAGGTGGAAGAAGGGTTGTTGCCAAGGTCAAGCAGCCTGATGGTACCTGAAGGCTTTCCTGTTGTTTTGTTTTTTCTTTTTTGGTAGTCTTTCTCTACCAGGACATGTGCTTCATAGCATGTGTCAGAATATTCAAAGGGGACTTTCGCTGACCTAATGGAATCAGGAAAACCCCAACAAAAACTCTCTGAAAAGGGCATTAACGTTATGAGATTGCATTTAAACTTTGAATTTCCTAAATTTACTTTTAAAACTATATAATGCTCAACAGGTTTTTTTTGTTTCATTCATTTTTCTTAATTATATCAATATAATGCACAACTATGAAACTGCCTTCCATTGAAACCCATACTGTTTCTCAGTGTTTTAGAGACAAACATTTGAAGCATCCAGGTAATAGTGAAAACCATCATGTAAGGGAAGTTGCTTGCTTCTTGATGCTAGATTCTATCCAGTGTGTTCTGTTGTGGTCCAATTCACTGCTGAGACCTATTATGACTTGCTGTATTTCCAAATGATCCCTAACACAAGAGTATATTGAAAGGCTCTATCCAATTGTCAGTACAAATCAGATTTAGTTGCCTTGTTGGTTAATGCTGATGTACAACATAACTTAAAAAAAAAGGAAGAACAAAAGAATTCCCCTCAGCTCCCTTGTACAGTGTATTTAAATCACAATGTGACAGGAAAAGCAATAGCCCCTTCTGTGTTCTGGGAGAGAATTCCTTGTACACCAAGGAGCAGATGGGTAATCTTGTGCTCCTCTCACTGACAAGAAGGAAAAGCACCTGATTCTACCCCATGCAAACATGCACACTGACCTTCAGTGGTATGTGTAAAACAAAAAAACAAACAAACAAGCATCCCACTGCAGGCCTCCTTCAATATTTACACTTTGTCGTCTCCAAACAATCCCAAATGGTGACACTGGGGGCTTCCCGAATAAGAAATGAAATACTAAGGCACTACACTTCAATCAGTTTATGCCTTTAGTATGTGATTATGTATTTAATTAAGCATTTACGATCCTAGTATGTTTTATCTAAATGTTGTTTCCTAGATTCTAGAACTGCATCTGCTCTATTCTGTAATTTCAACTGCTCTTACTGATTTGATTTTAAGATCTGACTTCAGGAATAACAGGGTAAGATAACACCTAAACCTTACAAATTCATGGTTTCTGTTCAACATCCAGTAAAGGTTGATCTGTTTAAAACCACTTTTGTTCCTGATTTATGCTTGGTCTTCATTTGTATTGGTATCATACTTTGACAGACCTGAAGTGTTTTCATCAGAAAGCTAGGGAGATACAATAGAGAACTAGAGCAGCCGTAACGATGCTTTCCATCGCCTCTCAGGACTCAAAATTTGAGGAAAATCAACCACGTTTTAACTCTGCCTGTATTCAGGGTCTGTTTCTGAGAATGTAAGAGCAAGGCAGGCAGTATGTGGTCAGTTCCAGGAGCAGGCCTGTCTTGTGAGCTATACCGTGACTAGGCAGGATGCTGAGGACAGTTAACCCACAGGGAGATACGAGAGCTGGGGACAGAGAGGGGCTAGGGTTGTGTTAAGCAACCGGTGCTCCCTTTCTGCCTCTGCTGCTTGCTCCTTTTACCCTCAGCAGGGAGAAGCCCTCAGTTTCCTCACTGAGCTTGCACTTGTGCTTCTCTTCCCCATTTCAGTAAGTAAGCCTCAAAGTCCTCTCAGGAGCCTCCTCAAGCAGAAACTGTAAAAATAAAGAGAGGAAAACTCTCCTCCTGCCTGAGACTGTGATCTATTAAGTTCCCCTGCTGCTAAGATACTATCTGCTCTCAGCTACTCCTGTATTTTCTGCCGTGTGACCTGGCCCAACCCGTATCCATCAATCAGCAAATAACATTTAAGGTTGGGAAGAAAAAAAAAAGTGTAACTGAAATTTAACCCCAAATCTTTGTTAACTGGCAAATAAATGGGAGCTATCAACATGAGCAGAAAGGAAATAAGCGTTTTGTATAACTTGTTAACGTGTTGTAGGATTTAAATACTAAATCCTGCTGTGTTTTAATGAATAACACTGAAAACCTTTTTTTTCCCCTAGGACAACTGAAACTGATTAATTGAATTTATTTCCTGATACAGCCTCCCTCTGTATTTTATGTCTGAGACTTCTTAAAACTCGAACAGATTGGCATAAACTGAATACTTGAAATGCTCTATTGGTTTGCAAAACTACATCAGTCATTTGTACAGCAGCACAAGACTATGATAAAATAAAACGATGAAACAAAGCACTGAGGTGAACTTTGTCCACAGGGAAGCCTTTTTAAGTGATCCAGTGTCAGCAAATTGCTTACTAATGTGTTGACTTATGGCAACCCTCAAAAGTAAAATGAAAAGGCTGGAATTTACAGCATATCAATGAATCAGTTGATAAGCTTTTACTGGTTTAATATCCTCCTAGTTTTGCTGCTTGGAGCCCCTTCAAGTTAGCAACAGAATGTTTACCATCTCCCTGTGATAAAGGAAGTCAAACGACTAAACAAATTCCAGGACCATTATACTGTTTGGTGAGATTTAAATTAAAATCGTGGGGAGAAATCATGTGGAGGGGGAGGAAGAAACTGAAGTCAACTGCATCATTTCACAGTGACTCCCCTCGCTGCCCAAACAATGGCAAGATTTGCAGCAAAGCTGGAGATAATGTAGTGCATTTGAGAAGATTTAATTGCACCAATAAAAGACTATACCGCAATTAAATGACATACAGAAGTGACATTTATAGGTAAGATCAAAGAAATTCACTACCTAACATGCTGAAGCAACACCCTGCTTTCTGTGTATAGCAGGGCTAAAAAGGAGCCTACTTTGGTTTCAGTGACCTTTCTTATCTCCTTTGATCTAGATTATTAAAAAATTTAATGATAGCTGTAATAAGGGCTACTGTAGCACCCTGAAACAAGTTGAAAATGTGTCCTAATAGCACTAATACTTCAGGTTAAGCGTATGAAACTTGACATTTAACCTTTGTGATCCTTCCAGAGGAGGCAGGGTTATTAAATATTAGATTTGGGGATTTTTGCTCATTGGCGATGCCATTTGGCTATGCTAATGTTTAGGGAGTGACATTTTAAAAGCACAGAACAGGTCTGAGAGGCAAAATTTAGTTTAGAAAAGCCTTTTGGCGTCTGGAAATGGATAGCTCCCTATGGAAAATTTCCTTTGTCTTTTCATTAACCAACACTTAAAAAAGTGTAGGAGCGAAAGCAGGAAATCTCATCTGCAGTTCCCGCTTCAAAGCCTCTAAGAAAAATAGTATATAGCCTTTAATCACAATTGGTACTGAATTCATTTAAACCTGGCTAATCCATGTAAGAAGACTTTATGCATTTATTTTTAATAAGAGGTGAAAAAGTAGTGCCCATCTTGTTCCCTGCAAAATCCTGAAGCGTTACCTATGAGAACGATTGCCTACTGCTGTGGACTATATATGGAAACTATGTTATATGAAGACCTACCTATAATGACATGACGAAATGTGGGCAGTCTATCAGGCTGTTTCTCCCTAAGACAGGTGTCTAACCCGGGGGCCATAAAAGGCACCCCACCGAGGTAGCTTGGCAGACTGCTACTGTACCCAGCTGAAGTTTAGTAAGTTTGGTGACAGAAATTTTAACAGCTTTCCATATATTTAGAAGCCTTCTTCAGCTTCCCCTTACTGAGACCTGTTTATAGCTAAGCACGGTATCTGGGGCCCACAGAAAACTGACCACCTCCCTGGAAAAGAAACGTACAGCTGCTTCCGCAATCTTCCGTGCAGGAAAAA